>JAMZDL010000044.1:0-200927 GCA_027579765.1 Candolleomyces efflorescens
TCGCCCATTTCGTGGCGGATGTCGATGGTACAGAGGGCTCTGAGCTTCCTTCCCCTTGCTCTTGGGAGGTCGCTGTGTTGCTGCTAGTCGAGTCATTCGGTGCCGACGAGGGCTTGAGTTGGAAAGGTGCCAGCTTCAAAGGAGCTGCCCGTTCAACTTCCTCGGGTTTGGAGGCGACAGTTTCCTCCTGCTTGACAGGCTCTTCTCTCTTTTTCACTTTGATTGGGATTAATCCAGGGTCATATATTTCTCCCAACCCGGTCGCCAGGGTCCGTTTCCGGATTTTGAAGCTTCGGGTGTCCTCATCATCTGCAGTGGTCGTTTCTGCGGGTCGTTTTTCGCCTACTGATACATCAGGTTTTTCATCCTCTTCTTCACCCGCAGGTGCTTCTGCTTGTGGATGTGGGGTGACGGACACCACCTGCCACTCGCCTGCAACACCTTGCGATCGTCGGAGCTCCTGTTCTGCAGCTAGTCGTTCTGCATCTGGATCTGTGTATCCCAGTGACTCTGCAGTGGAATAGTTTGCCCATGGACTCGAGGAGGATGGTTTTGCATCAGCGGCCTTTCGAACTGGCGCGGGTTTCGAGGGGCCAGCAGCTGCGCTTGCTCGTCCCGCACCGACATCTTCGGCGAACGCTGCATTTGCTAACTAGAAACGCGACAGAAATTAATGACTGACTTCCGGTGAGAATATTGCATAATGAACGTACCTTTTCGACCCTCGCCATCTCCCTTTTTTCCTCCTCCGCATCCTTCTTTTTCTGTACCCCCTGCTTGTAGATCCCCCGAATGAACCGCTCGAGATTGCCTTTGTGCCGCATGCCAGATTCATGGTGGTTTCTCGAGGGTGCGTCGTCTGCGATGTAGATTTCGCAGTACTTGCAAAAATACTTTTTCTTGGAAACCCAGTATTCACTCATGGCGATGATGGTGGTGATGGAAGTGAATGGGAAAACGGGCGCCTGGGGAAAAGGGGGCCGACATCACAAGAACGACTGATGTCCATATTTGTCCACTGGTCCCGATGATCTCACATGTACCTATCTATCTGCATGCCGTTCGCATGGTCCACTATAAAGTTGGAGGTCGTCTGACTCTCCCAAGCTATAAAGCTCCCCTGCTTCCCCACTCTCTCTCAGCTAGCTGAGTGCGCCTTCCTGTGGTGTCCTAGCTGGTTCAGTACACCCCTGCGCTTCACAGCTGCTTACCACCTTTACTCCCGGTCTGGACACTGTCGACAATGGCTATCGAAGAGATAAGGCAAGACTTGAAGGACCACGATGGAGATAAGTCGGACGAAAAGGTTCAACAGATAGAAATGTCAGCAGCAGCAGCCTCAGACTCCAGCATTAGCATGCCACCGGAGGGTTACAAGCTCTACCGCAGGAGATTCGCCGGCATTGTTGGATTCGTAGGTTTATTTCTGGTACATATTCAATCCGCAGCCCTGTCGTTGATGTTCCCCCTCGCTTAGGTGCTGTTGAACATCGTCGCCGCCATGGGTTGGACGTGGTTTGGTCCCATTTCGAATCAAAGTAAGCCTTGTGTGCTCAGTACACTAGCCCTGAGCCAACAAGTTTCTTTAACCAGCTGCCGCCGAGTTCGACATCACACTCGACCAAGTCAACTGGCTTGGGAATGTCATGGCTGTCCTTTATCTCCCGACTGCTTTCCTCATCCCGGGCATTGTCACTCGGTGGGGGATTCGCCGCTGCGTAGGTTCTTCCAAGCATTGTGATCTGAGGCTCTAACTCACCTATCTATCGCCAGACCGAGATCGGAGCTGTTGCCCTCGTCTTAGCATCCTGGCTGCGCTATGCTGGAACTGCTAAATCACTATCACATCAGGGATCATACGCCTTGCTGTTCTTTGGACAGGTGCGAACACCTTCTGTGCTTCGAATGCCTACACTCACCATACGATGCCGTATTCTAGATCTTCGCTGCTATAGCCCAGCCCATGTATCAAACTCTTGGTACGAAGTACTCGGAGACGTGGTTTGACATGAGGGGCAGAACGACCGCAACCATGATCATCGCAATCTGTGGGCACTTCCACTCTTTCCGAGAACCAGTTCCGTTTACTAACAAGTCCGAAGCTAACCCTATTGGTGGTGCTCTTGGACAACTTTTTAGTCCCATGTTCAAAGATACACGGCAATCGGTATGTATAGAGCTCTGATGCGATGAAACAACAGCTGAAGGCGCTCTAGCTTCTCATACTTGGAGCCATTACCAGTGGTATTGCCCCCTGCTTCCTACTAGTTGGAAATGCTCCCCCAACACCGCCAAGTGAGTGGGCAAATATCCATCCTTTGATCCTTTCTCATGCGTCCAACAGCCTACGCTGCCTCGAAGCCCCCAGGCTCCTTACGTAGCCTGCTATACGCGATGGCAGGCAAGCCACCCAGCCGCGACGTATCGATGACCGTCCGAGAGCGACTCGACTTTGCAATCATCATAGTTGTCTTCGGTATCCTAGTGGGCGCGTACGTTCACCCAATCCCTTTCACCGTTTCCCTTGTTCCCAAATCTTACCTCAACATGACAGGACAACATGTTTCTCCATCCTAACCAACCAGATTCTGGTCAGAAACATTTTCTTACGTTGCCTGGCAAATTTTTTCTGATTCGGTCGGTCGTTTAGGAACCTGTGGGCTACAGCTCAGACGAGTCGGGGTTCATGGGAGCATGTCTCTTACTCACCGGTGTTGTCGCAGCCATCGTCACGGCACCTCTGTTTGATCGTGTCTTCACCTACCATTTGGCCTTGACGGCGAAGATCTGTGCACCTGCAACAGCTATCGGGTGGTTTTCTCTCATTTGGGCCGGTATGTGTTTTCTTGCCTCCCCTTGTATTCATCCCCCTGAAGACCGACCAACTGACCGGGATCTCGTGTCTCTAGTCAAACCAAATAACACGGCTGGCCTCTTTGTCGTGATGACTGTCATTGGAATCGGCAGTTTGCCTTTGCTCCCAGTCGCTCTGGAGCTTGCCTGCGAAGTCACGAGGAACGCTCACGCGAGCTCGGCGATATTATGGTCGATGTGAGTGCCTTTCCGTCAAAATCACGCTCCGTTTGCATTCCCCTTTTCTCTCTTTGTATCTCCTAATGCCGCCGTTTGACCATTGCTAACAACGTCATTCGTTCCTGCTTTGCTTTTTGATAACAGTGGAAACGTCGTGTCGATCGTGTTCGTTCTGTGTAAGTCATTGCCTATCTGCCTTGGTGGCGCTCATGCTCACATCGAGTTCGATTACCCAGCTCAACAAGCACTTCGAGCCGGACCTGATGGCCAACCTCCTTTGAACATGAAACGAGCGCTCATATTCAATGGCGTCTTCTGCTTGGTAGCTGGGGTCACAGTCCTCCTGCTCAAGGGCGAGCAAACGCGGAAGAAGGTGGATGAAGAGAAACGAGATCTTGCGTTGTCGACCCTCAACCCTCAACCATCATGACCGAGACTATAATATAGCCTTAGCCTCACGAAGACCTGTATTTCTTTCGAGTCAGATCTATTGTATACTTGTATAACTAGCGCCGGGATGTCATGGCTGATGGAGCCATCCATCGATGCATCGGCATAATACCGATATCCTTCGACTTATATGTCTGTTGACGAGCCAGTTGGTTTTGAATCGTCGCACACGGCTGGCGATTGTGAAGGTGATTTGAACCCTTGGAAGTACTTTTCTCGGAAGTCTTTGTGGGCTGGTACGTGTCCCGAACCTTCCGATCCGTCGCGTGCTGCAAAAGTTGGCGGGGGATAATCTTCTGTTGTTGTCTTCTTGATCGTTATTAACTAGGTTATCGCAGAGGCAGTCAGCATGGTCTTTCCAAACGATCGGAACTGGTAAAATGAACGTATCAACTCACCCTGCGTCCCCAAGAGCCAAAGTCCTGCAAGGAGTTCGCAATGACCTCCATTCCATCACACAGCATCGTGTAAATGTCCACTTCCTCGTACTCGTCGGTCACAGTTGGGAGGAAGAACACGAGCCTCCCTCCAGGTTTTAGAAGGTACCTCGCGAAGAGGACAAGATCGGATACAAGGTGAGATAGCTCGTATGGTTTGGTGGGTGGGATGTACGGGGTGTCGTCCCTACAATTGTTCGTTCATTCGTTCAATTCAGCGAGGACCACCAGAAGCAAAGAAACCAGGACGAACGATTGGGGATTCTCTCTATGTTGACGACATAACTCTTTCTGACGTTCCGATAGCTCGCGTTTCCTGCCTAGCCGTTTCGCACCCGCGCGTACGCCATCTAAATCGCAAAGGCATGTAAGTCATCTACTCATTGAGTGAAGAAACCAGCGTACACGGTGGATCAGTAATAATGGCATCGAAAAATCCTCCGCATCTCCACGGATGGTTGGTTATGTCGAAAGTGGCAAGGTCGAGGATCCTGGAAGTTACTCCATATTGTTCTGCAGCTCGGAGGACACCCGGTACAGAATCTGCAAAGGTCAATGTGAGATGTCTAATTTAAGCACAGACTAGGACTATGCTGGCGTACCTTTGCCTCGCATCTGGCGTCCGTCGATGTCCGATCCGAACACAAGCGCGCCAAAATGCGCGATGGGCTGTATGGGCGATAAAGCACGAATGAATACGTTGTATAGATGCCCAGAGCTACGACGAGGACGTACATATGCCATGCTACCAGTACCCATGAAAGGGTCGTACATGAGCTTCCCTGGTGAAGCCTGAAGCAATCTCTAGGAGGTCTGACATGTAAAGAGTAAAGCGAAGGACTTACCATGGTCTGATTCGCCATGAGCAACGAGACTTCGGCCTCCATGCTAGTATTCCCATAATATTTTCGCTTCTTGACATCGAATACGGAAACCAGTGGACGGGCTGAGCTTTCCTCCAGCTTCAAGTATCTGGCTTAGCTCTCGCCAGGAAAGCAGTAAGTAGACGTGCGCACCAATCTCCCAAAATACACCTGTCGAAAATCCCCATCTCCTTCATGTCGTTCTCGAGCACGTTTAAACGTCTCGTCATCTATCTGCGTATATCAATACCATCTTCCCCAAACCTCCCTCAATCAATCAATCAACTGGATCCACTACTCACATTCTTCGAAACACGAAAACATAACATCCGGGTTCTTCATATTGATTTCACCCAGGAAGCCCATATACGCAAAACTCTCAATCACATCCCTCTGTCTTCTCTGCGGAATTTTATGATTGAAAGCAGATACGAAGAACTTGAAGGAGGTGTCTGGGATATAAGCAGCCCATTTTTCGCGGTTGGATTGGTTGGTTTTATGTAGGTCGGCGTACGAGGATCCATGGCCGTAGTAATCGTAAATCGCCCTAGCACGACTCAGCTTCAAGAATCAACAGCCGCAAGGGGAGACCCGCACGAACTTGACGAGAATACATCGCTTAGCCAATATCCTAGCCTGCTCCTCATTCTCGAGTTCCAGGACCATAAACGGTCGCTCGGGATCGTTGCATTCTGGGTCGTCGAGGAAGCGAACAGTGAATCCGTTTAGTTCGGATATGGATTGGAGTTCTGGGACACGGAATTCGCTGTGAACTTGTGCGAATTGGAAAAGATATCTCGATGGCATGGTTGAAGACAAGCTGCGAGCCGATCAAAGTTGGGATGATCAAAAATTGCCTCCGATGTGATGTGGGCGCTAACAAGAAATGCGAAAGATGCGGCGATCGTTCCTTCCTCGAGCAGATTTACAGTAGATGGAGATAGATATACATCGATAATTTGCCTCCGACACGTTCTAAACAGAAACACCAATTCAATTTATACAACGGGTGTCAAGTCGAAGAAATTCTCTCCATCTTTCTTCACCGCAACACCCTTTTCTGTGACAATCGCGGTGATCAACTCTGCGGGTGTCACGTCGAAACTGGGGTTGTAGATCCCATCAAGGCCGACAGGCGTCAACATCACTTGTGCTTGTTCGACCCTGCCTTCACTCGGTGGGGGATAGATCGCACCTCGGACGAGGCACGCCTCGAGAGGAGGACGATGTTCAATCGGAATTCTGGTCGAAATGATCATGAGCTATTATTATCCGTGAAGTTTAAATAAGTGGGGACGCACTCATGGCCACCTTCAATGTTGAGGTCAACGGTGCTGATGGGTGCAACGACGATGAAAGGTATCTTGTGCCTAGCAGCAAGCACAGCAGCGTTGTAGGTACCAATTTTGTTGGCAGTGTCACCGTTCTTTGCAATTCGGTCAGCACCGACCGCTAATTGGACTTGAGTATCTCTCCAAATTCCGAAGCGCCGAGCGACTTACCAACGGCATGAATGTTGTGGTGCTGGAATAGAGATCCGACCATAGTATCGCAAATCATGACGGAAGGGATCTGGAGCGTCTTCAGCTCCAATGCGGTCAACCTTGAGCCTTGGTGGTATGGTGCGGTCTGTGTAAAGTACGCCTTGTCGAGCTGACCAACTTCATGAAGGTAGGTAATCAAGCCCAGCGCAGTGCCATATCCCTGCAAAGGGTTAGCATCATACACAGACGGGACGTTAGATAAAACTTACAGATGTAGCCAATGAACCGGTATTGCAGACAGTGAGGACATTCAGAGTCTTCCCGGTAGATGGTTGGACGCGACTAATCAACCAGTCCCCTCCCCACTTCGCCATCGCCTTGTTCCTACCGACATCCTCACCTGCAATGAGCTTGCCCTCCTCAATCAAGCCTTGAGCAATCGTCCGTGCGTCCTCATTTGCAGCAATTGCGTCATTCAGCTTCTTGGTGAGTCGATGGGTAGCATTGCCCAGGTTCACTGCAGTTGGGCGTGCAGTGTACAGATAGTCAAGGAGAGGCTGGACGTGAGCCTTCAATGCCTCTCCAGAAGCAAAGTAATCTGGCAGAGGTTCCTGACGAAGTGCTCTCGAAAGGGTCTGTGCAAATGTCAAGGAAGCGAGCGAAGCGATGGCTGGTGCGCCTCTGATCTAATATTTCTGTCACTGATTAGATCGGCTTGACAATGAAGATAACGCACCTTCATCGTCTTGATAGCATCGTGGGCGTCCTCGATGGTGTCGACCTCGACGTACTCTGTGATGTGGGGCAGCAAAAGCTGGTTGACGATTTCAATCTTGTCGTCGCTGGTCTTAATCGAAATGAGAGCAGAGGCGGCCATTGTGGACGGAAGACGGAAAAACTGACGGCGGCCAATCAGCGCACGCCGCAATCACAGGGAAAAACCCGAGCTTAGGGTTTGGAATGGCTCGAACAATCACATGCGCCACTTTTGCTCCTTGTGTACTTGCATAACGCCCGCCTACATAGTCCAATGAAGCACTGGGCCTCTGCGGTCCAGTCCCATTCTTCCTTTTACTACCACCACAAGACCGGGAAATCGTTCTCGACGGACTGATGATTGACCATCTCGTTGGACGTCCGAACCCGTCATGGAAGCGAACCCAGGTGCGTCCTGAGGTCCCGCAGTCTAGACGAATTGCTGATATCGAAGAAACGACACCCAGGTCTACCTAGTCATCTTGTTCTGGCTTTGGCGAATCGTCCGTGGATCATCTGGACCACCCCGACTTCTACTCCTGCCTCGGATTAATCGCTCATTGCGTAGGTCGTCTTAGCAGTGTGGCTCGAGCAGCAAGTGCTGAACGTGCACTCCAGAACGATTCACTCCCTGGCAAATTATTCTTAGCACCCTCACGACTGTTTATGCACTCAGGAACTTGGACAAGATACTGGGGCTTAACGGTGAGCGCGCCCCTTCTATTGTCATTCGGGCGGGACTTGCTCAGGCCGTTTATGTTCAAGCTCCGGAACCGCTGGCTCGGCTGGTAAGGTTCCCACTAGTCTGGCCCAATGCACGATTAGCTCATTGGCGACATACAGTATTCCCCTTCCTACTATAGGGCGACATGGATCGCAACGGGATTGGACGCTGGCTTTGCCACTGCCATGGCCATTCGTCCAAAATGGGTTCGCGATATCGCGTCTCTTATATTTTCCGTGTATTATATGATTTATGCCCAGGAGGGCGACGAGAAGGTGAGCGAGGTCTTTACCTGACGCGTTATCGATTTGCTTATACTTCTCTCCAGTTACGTCGGTTTAGGGCAGTGCCGACAGTCGAGATGTTACGGGTTACTTGGGAGAAGACGACGAACCCTTACGTGAGCATGTCTACATGTAACTCTGGGTCATCTCCACTGATGAACTGGCAGTTGAAACTATTAACGCATCTCCGCTCACCCCGCGTTACCATCCGTCGAAAGATCCACTTACCCCGTCCGAAAGCGTCTTCGTACGACAGACCAATCACTGCTTGGCTGTTCTTCGCGCCTCCAGAGGACCAACTAGCCAATCAGGCAGAACTTATATTAGATTTTCCAGGAGGAGGGTTTATCGCTATGTCTCCGGAGCACCATGAAGAACGGTTACGGATGTGGGCCGTCACCTCGAGAAGGCCCGTGTTGTCCATTGATTATGGAAAAGCACCTGAATGTGAGTACTCGGTTGCTTTGACATTTCGAGCGAGCTGCACTCGTCTTATCGTGCTATTTGTAGACCCGTACCCATTTGCAATTGATGAGGCCTTTGACACTTATCGTGTTTTGGTAGAGTCCAGTGCGTTCTTTCATTTCAGCTGCTCATGTGATTCTTTTACTTATCATATTAATTACCTCCTAGACGGCGCTCTGATCGGTCTAGGTGGTAACAAGCTCAGCATTATCATGACTGGTGATTCTGCGTAAGCGTCACTGGTTGAATTCAAAGATTCACAAGCTAATCGTTCGCCGTAGCGGAGGTACAATGGCGGTCAACGTTGTCCTACGGATACTGGAATTGAGAAATATGAATATTTCTCGTCCTACTATGCTCCCTCTCCCAACCGCTGTAGTCCTTAGCTATCCTGCTTTGGACTTTAACTTCACTTCATGGATGTCGACAGAGAATCTCCGGATCCTGCGGTCGGAACAATCCAGCGGGAGTCTGCGAGAATTGGCTGAGCAGAAGGATCACTTGAAGCACGTTGTAAGCACCCATTCTAAATTATATCTCGATGCCACTAGTAATTGCCTGGCTGCACAATAGTCTCCTCTGAGTATGGTCCGAGACAACCGAGCATTCTCTCAACGCAAGAAATTGAAACGAAAGTCGAGTTGGAGAGAAGCTATTCGAGGATGGGCGAGTGGCGGGGAAGACCAGGATGACGATACCCGGCCTCGCCGGACTTCTTCTACCGGGTCGAAGATGCCTCCCAAGCTTGGGGACAAGCGACGTGCACATAGGACAACTGGCGACGAAGGTATCTTGGCGGACGCCGAAAGCTCCGGCGATGACGATGAAGAGGACTTTAACCAATACCCTGAAGAAGCACGGCCTATTGGAGCTCGCGTCAAGTACAAGTACAAGTATCCCAGCGGTAATGATGCAGTGGCGAGGAGTAAATCAGCATTGGAGAGGCAGCAGCACGAGCTTTCATTGGCTGTTGAGGAGGCTAATACGAAAGCGATCCTGGGTGTGGGTCAGAGAGGTGTGAGGGCTAGCGAACCGATTGGGACCAGGTTGACCATGACGAGTCGAACGGGGTATTTCCAGGACCGGATCGTTTCTCCTAGTATGGTATGTGCCTCGAATATATTCATTCATGGCATTGCATTAAATTTGACCCTAGATGCGTGCTATGGCCATTTTGTATATCGGACCTCACCGAAACCCCGATTTCTACACGGACTATCATATTTCGCCGATTCTGGCTCCGGCACACCTACTTGCCCAGTTTCCTCCTCTTTTGCTGCAGTGCGGAGAGAAAGACCCGTTCGTGGATGACACGGTCATCTTTGCGGGGCGTGTGAGGGAGGCTAAGCGCGCGCGAAAGATGGAGTTGGACTTGCTGCTTTCCGGGAAGAGCGCGAGATTCGGGGAGGGACTGAGGATGAGCGCTGCGCAGGTGAACACGGAAGGCAAGTCGCCGGCGGAATTGAGGGCGGAGCGTGATAAGCTGGCGGAGGAGGACGAGTCTGACTGGGTGCAGATGGTTTTGTTTTCCGATTGGAGTCATGGGTATCTCCAAATGCCTACCTTGATGAGCGAGGCCCAGGCGGTGAGTCCTCAGCCCGCAAATTAAAACCTCACTTGGAAACTGATCCACGATTCATTGAATCCCGTTTAGGTGATTGAGGACCTGGCAGAGTGGATGGAAGATGCGTTTACGAGATATAGTGCATCGCCGGCTGACAGTGGGGCAAGTGACCAGACGCTGACACTGCGGGTGCCGAGTCCCAAGGCGACGACTGAACCGCCGCCCGCTAGCCCTCTGGCGAGTGCGTCGGAGGGCGAGATGGACGCGCCCATCACGTTTGTGCCGAAGAAACAGACGCGACGAGAAGCTGAGCCCAGTGCGAATACGCCGCCGCGCCATGCTCGGGGTGAGTCATGGAGCGACACGAGCGCTTGCGACACGCCCAAGGGGAAGGGTCCATTGACAGGGGTGGCTACGCCCGAGAAGACGGGGACGCCGAGACTGGCTGGGCAGGTGATCACAGAGGAGGAGCTCATGAGACGACGACGCCTCTTGGATTCGTATATTCTTGACTAGTGTACATAGTAGCGAATCGAAGGAGCACAGCTTGTAAAGCTTGGTCCTGTGAGAGGGACGGATCTCCATAAGGCTGTTTTGCTGTGCTGGACGCACAGCCACGGGCGTTGTTCCGTGTTCTGAACGACCCACGATCTTCTCGCAAGCCCAGCCAAGTGCAAGCAGCCACTTTCTTCTCTCCAATATTTCTTGTCGTCGTCGTCGTCGTCGTCATCGTCCTGGCCAGACAGCCAGCGTCCAGCTAACTCCCAGCGCTGACGACGCCCGATTTGCTGCCTGGCAGTGCTGTGCTGCCCTGCCTTAAGCGCCGCGGTAGAACGCTCTCAGAGGCAGCGTCCTCAGCCATCCCTGCCATCCAGTAATATTCTCTGCATATTGCCCGCAGTCCACAATGACCGTCGAGGAAAAGGTAAAGATCTCGTCGCCACCCACCGTTGCGCCCCAGTCGCCCCCCCAGCCCAACCTCCCTCAGATCCAGCCACCTCCTCCATCAGATTCGCAGCACTTGCCCCCAGATTCACTTCAAAGGCAGCAATACGTCCCTCCGCCTGACCAGCTGCTATATCCCCCGGTTCCAGGTCCCATTCCTCATGCCATTCCAACCGAGGGACCTGCTACTCATCCTGATGGACCTCCACCTCCTCGCGAATATACATATACCCACTCCGTCCCTCCTCATCCTCCTGGTCCTTCAGTCTTCTTTCCTACTCTGCCACCTCCACCGCAGCTCCAGCTTTCTTCTTCATCGTCGTCTCCACCTCCTCCTCCATCCATGTCCACCATTGTTCAGCCCGAGCGGCCTACACCTAAACCCTCCGACCTCCTCGCCCCAAACGCTAATGAGCTCTATAATCGTGCTCAGCAGTTGATTGCAGCCGCAGCCGCTGCCCAGGCGGTAGAGAGCGGTATGGCTATACCTGGTGGGCCTCATTTTCCACCCGGATCGGCTGCAAGTGGTGCGGGCGTGCGGTTGCCTCCGATCCTCCAAGTGGAGAAGCAGCAGGTTACCACCTCTGCGACTCAGCTTGCGAGCGCTAGTCGGCGTCGGAACGAGGCCCACTTTGTTTGTCCTGTCCCGGGCTGTGGGAGCACTTTTACAAGGAGGTTCAATCTGAGAGGGCATTTGCGATCTCATACTGAAGAACGGCCGTATGTCTGTGACTGGCCCGGGTGCAAGAAGGGCTTTGCGAGGCAGCATGATTGTAAACGCCACCAGGCTTTGCATACTGCCAAGTCGCAGAACAATGTTTGTCTCGGCTGCAAAAAGACTTTCAGTCGGTTGGATGCGTTGAATGTACGTTGTCTTCAGTTTCCTTGTTGCCTATACTGATTTGAGCCTTGTTCTCTTAGCGACACTGTGAGTTTGATTTAAGCTTTCTACTCTTCGTTGTTGATCTAACTCTCTTGTTATGCAGTGCGTTCGGACGGTGGGGCCGACTGTCGACCGCATAATCCCAAATTTGCTCAATCCGAAGATGAACGCCTGAGGCAGCAACAACAGCAACAATCATCAGCGTCGGCGATGGCTTCTCAGTCAATTGCTCCACCGACTGATGCTCAGCAAATGGTACCTCCTCCTCCTCCACTTCAGGCACCCCCTCCCAACATCCCTCCGGCTGGCAGCTTTCCTCCTATCGTTCAGCAACTACCTCAGTAGGGGACGGATCCTTCGTTTTCAACTTCCACCTGTATTCTGTGTCCAAATCGATCATATATTATAATGGTTAGGTAGTTGTAGTTTTTATGCCTTCTGTACTTCCTTCCTCTGAGGACACAAGGAATTCTGTCTGGCTTGCATATATCACGGTGACTATTGTGAATACATTACATTATGAACAGGGTTTGCTTGGATTTATTGCTCGAAAGTAAACACGTGAAAGTCCGGGGAAGGGAATTGACCGGAGGCAAACAGTGCAGTGATTAACCGCAAAGTCTTTCCTCTCTACCACCAATATCCCCCAGCCATGGCACTCCCAATGCTCGTTGGAGGGTCTGAATGTGGACCGTCCAATCCATTGCAAGGTCTTTCAAAGAGGTTCGATCAGGATAGAGGGCTCCAACAAGTTCGTATATCATCTAGTATTCGGCCAACATCACATTTACGCCGCACACCACCCCTAGGACCACTTCGGCGCAGCTCGAGCAGGCTCCTCGAGAGATGTATGTCTTCATTTCATGAAACGTTCTTGTGCTTATATCTCCACAAACGATCAGGCTTTTCGATCCCAGAATGTTGCTGCAGGTGGAGGTCAAGATCTGGATGCGCAACAGTTCTTCAGTGCGCAGGCCGGAGGAGCGCATTTGGCGTCGCCTGAATTCAACTCGTCGTACGACCTATCCGCGATGCGTGCTGCACTACCACCCAGCCATATGACGCAACAACCATTCAATTCTGCACAGTTACACCACGCTCAGAGCATCGGGGGCACGCACTCGACAACTTCGTCTTCCTCTGCATGGGCCGCAGACTTTATGATGCAACCGCTGCTATCTTCCCCCGCATCGACTATTTTGGCAAGTACGACGGCTAACTTTGGTACTGGGGTGCAGCAGGAACAGTCTATCCATGGGCCCGTACAGCCATCTACTCAATGTACGTGGTCTATTTTTCATTAATACTTCATGTCCCTCGCCCGCTCGCTCGTTTTTGGCCTCGATCGCTCTCGCAGTTTGACTGACCCTATGTTGCGCATTTTTTTCATTAACGCTTGCCTTACCGTTTGCAGCCCATGTTCCCTCCTGGAACCCGGCTATGTCGGCTTTTCGGATGAATACGATCCCTGCGTATGTACCGCAGATTCATTCAGCGCAGACGTCCAATGTTGTTGCGACGAACAAGCGTACGTCACCCCCTCCCCGTCCAATACGCTCGCTCGCTCCCGCAACCTCCCCTCCCCCCTGATCGCTTCAGCTGAATGATGACGTCGTTGAACATTGTAGGTATATCCTGGGATAGAGAGTTTAGTGCTCAAGAACTGAGCCTCTCGTCGGCTTCGACTGCTTTGCACGAAGATATCCAGCAGGACCCCTTGGTCCAACAACAAGAAGCGACGTCTAGTCGCAACGAATTCGACGGGGACGAGCTCGCCCGAACCGCAGGTATGCTCCTCGAACACGTGAAACACGAGCAAAACCCCAAATTCCAGAAGAGTCAGTTTATGAACCTCATGAAGCAGCTGAGGGATGGTGAAGTCATCGTGGATGGGAACCAGGTCGTACAGAGTGATGGAACTCGAACCTCAGGTTCAACCCTTGACGTCAAGGGCAAAGGCCGGGCCATTGATCCTATCGCGAGTATGCACACGAGTCGCCTTCAAAGTGCACCTTCCCACTTTGCTGCCCACGGAGGAGGATATATTGCGCAGCAACATGGGCAGGAGCAGAATAGCGTCAGCGAATCGAAGGACCACGATATGGTACAGCAGGAGAAGGAAGATCCGAACGATGCCTATTTCAGGCAAGAGAATGCTGAATATATGAAATACTGGAGCGAGGGCCGACAACAAGATACGACTGGGACGTCCGGGGAAACTGCGATGTGGGACAGGTTGCAGGAGGACTGGGATAATTTCGAGGCTATCTCGTCGGGAATTAAGCCGGTGACGCGGTATGTTTTCCAGGAGAATAATCCTTACCTTCTTGGTGAATCTTCGTCGTCTTCAATGTCGGGGTCGAGAACGAGACATCATATGCAACATTCTTCGGGGTATCAAAGGCAGACGATGTTGGAGGTACGTCCGTTTGCGTCTTCCTCGTGCATCTCATTCATAATTTGTGCGCGATCTGATGCGGTGCAAACTTTGCGTTTTTTCTTTTTTGTAGAACGTTTTAGAGCTCGAGGCGGCCGTACAGCGAGATCCGACCAACGCTGCGCTCTGGTACGATCTCGGTGTTAAGCAGCAGGAAAATGAACGCGAGAGCAAGGCTCTGCAGGCTTTGGAACGGGCGGTTGAGCTTGACGCATCGCTTTTGCCTGCTTGGCTCGCTCTTGCTATTTCGTATACGAACGACAACGATCGCCAAGGGACACATACCTCCGTCTCGCAGTGGGTGGAACGAAATGACAAATATAGGGCGGCTGCGGCGGCGTTCAGAGCGCAGAATCCGTTGGGCGAGCACGCACTGCTGGCGGAAAAGTTTTCGAATTTGATTCAGTGCTTGATCGCTATGGCGAGGAGTGATACTACTGGGGAGATTGATGCGGACCTTCAGATTGCTCTCGCCGTTTTGTTGAATACCAACGAGGTATATTCACCCTTGCAACACCTTTTTTTTTTTGAGACGGCTGACCGACGAATACGAATTCCAGGAATATGTCAAGGCCCAAGATTGTTTCCGTACAGCGCTGGCCGTGCGACCCGACGTATGTCCCCCTTCCTTTGTCCCCCTTAAAACACACCATTCTGACGCGCTTGCGTTTTGTATTCAGGACTGGCTTCTGTACAATCGGGTCGGAGCCACAATGGCCAATAGCGGCCAGGCAGAGGACGCGCTTCAATATTATTATAGGGCTCTGGAACTCAACCCAGGCTATATTCGGGCTCGGTTCAACTTGGGTATATCTTGCATGAATTTGAGGGTATGTGTAATTCTATTCGGTTGCTCGTCGATCTCTTTTGACACGCGCTCCTCCAGCGATACGACGAAGCTGCGCAGCACATACTGGATGCTCTCATGCTCCAGGATAGCGATGCTACGGCTATGCCGGGTGATAAGCAGCACGTTATATCCAACGCTTTGTGGGAGAGCCTTAAGACTGCGTGTTTGCATATGCAAAGATCCGACTTGGCTGGTATGTGCAGTTCGAGGGATTTGGAAGGTTCGTGGTCTGTCCTCTATGTTCAGGTGCCAGAGGCCTCATTTATTTTCTTCCAGGTTTCCGCAAACTCTTCTATGGTTAGACCCAAAGCCATACTAGATTTAGAGTATGAAATACAATCCATGTTGCATGTGTGCTCCGTCGACAGCGATGAATTAGTGACAATGACAGTAGATATAATCAGACACAGCAAAGAATAATCTAGGATGCGCAGAGGTGTCCGTCGAATTATGCGGTGATAGGACATGTGACGAAACATATCTTTTATCTGTGTAGTAGGTGAAGAGGGGTGGTGGATATTCGTCATAATCATAATAACGAAGTGGATGGGATCCGTCTACAATGGTACATGGTATTAGCTTCCTCATGGTGAAGGTGCGGGTGTGCCTGGCACTGGTACGGCGAATTCTCGTCAGCACTGTGAGGAAAGGAAAGAAGCCGGAATGTGATACTCACATGGTGCCATTGGTGGCCGTTGGCCCTCGCTCATCACCCGTCCCAGCAGCACACCCACCCCCTCGAAGACTCCCAGCAAGATACCACAGGCCACAGCCGACCCAAGTGCAGATTTTGGTCCACCTAGGGAAACACGTCATAAGAACAGGGACCCCGGTGGAGGACTTGGCGGTAGAGAGCTTACTTCGTAGTGCTAGGCATCCACCTGTCATGAACCCAGAGATGATAGCGTTCCATGCATCCTCCTTCTGCCGGTACCCCTTAATCGCACAGTCAAATGTCGAGAACATGCCTCCCCAAATGCCAAAGTTTCCGCCTGTCACTGGGGCGCGCGCCTTTATTGATGAGATGGCACCGACGAATCGTTCTCCCTGAGGTTTGCGTCACACGTCAGCGGGGTAGGAAGACGTGCAGAGAAAGCCTGGGACGTACTCTTGGTGAGTTCCGTGCACCCTTAATGCCATACCAGATTCCACCACCGACGGCACCCATTGAGAAAGCACCGCCGAAATCGTTGAGGATGACCCATGGGCTGTATGACGATGATGTGTACTTTGAATTTGGCCTCTTTTTGTGCAGAAAAAAGGGAGATAATTACCAGGGATCGCGAGTGTGGTCAGCAGAGGCCATGGCGTTGGTATTAGCGGTGGTGGAATAAAAGAAAGAAATAAACGGGGAGGGGAGGATGGAAGACTGTGGAAACAGGAACGCCGGCTGGGCTGAAACTTTTTCGCCGTTTCCCCATGCACGTGGCTCCCCGAAAAGTACTCCCACGTGATGCTAAACGCGTAGATTTATTCCCGATTTTCGTTTTGTTGAACTCTCCAACAGCCGCCACCTATTCTTGTTCGCCGCCACCATCATCGGGCTCCTCGTCGTCGTCGTCGCTGACGAGCATGTCCTCAACGCCAACACCGTCATTGGGCAGGAATTCTAGCAGCGTATACGTGCAAGTTCCTCCGTCTCCTTTCGATCTCGAGCGCTATCAGTCTCTGCCTACAATACACGTGCAAACGGCTGCCAACACCAGCAAGCTCCTCAAAGAGAACACACCCTTGCGCAATTCACGAGCACAAATGCTGCAGTCTGCTTCCGCGCCCCTCAAGCGCAAACTTTCAGATAGAGACTCGTCGTCATCATCCACGGACACTGCCCCCTCGAGCTCCAAGAAAGTCAAGTCGGTGTCAGCCGGAACGCCGCTGAAGCCCTCTCAGACAAACTCTGCGACTTTGATGTTTCAACAAACTTCAAATGCGTGTCCTGAGTATCCAAATGGATGGACGTATTGTCATCAATGCTGTAAGAAGCGGGGCCTGGATGGTATGTATCGGCGTGTGGCCATTAGTGTCTTTGCACCCTTAATCACTCACTTTCTCTGTTACAGCAACTATACAATGCACATTGTTAGAGGCGAAATCTACTGGGAAGAGCGCTGTACCCAGGGAGCGAAGATGTGTTAGCAAGTACTGCAAACCATGCTTGCAGAATAGGTATGGAGAAGATTTGGATACGTGGCTGGGCAATCGTAAATGGGAAGAGGGCCACGTCGAGAACGTGGGGTATACCTTCAAGTACGTTTGCCTTTACCCCGCCTGCTGTCATGAAGTTGACTTTTTCAAGATGTCCCAAATGTCGAGACGTATGCAACTGTCCGCGTTGCAGAAAGTCCAAGGGGCTGGAACCCATTGGGTATGTTCGCCCGTGTTGTAGCATGTGCGCAACCTGATCATTTCAATTTGCGCAGGACAATGAGGAAAGCTCCCGAAGCGGCCCCCGCCAAGAAGGAGAAACAGCCCAAGAATAAGAGTGCTTCAGCGCAACCCAAAAAGCGCGTCCGTAAATCGAAACCGAAAGTTCTCCCTCCAGTCAAGTGGACGCGTATTGCTCAGGCTCTATCACAGGCTGAAGTTGAGGAACGGATGAATATCCGCGAGTTTGTTCTTCGCTTCAATGATCTCAGCGAATCTGGCCTCTTGAAAAACCACTTGGAGGAGTTGGAACAGATTAATGGCAAGTACAACGGTCAAGAAGGACATGATCCTACTTCGTGGGTCAGCGATGCGTGTGCCAAATCTATCATCATGATGCTCTTGGGTATTCTATCAACCGACGAGTCGTCGCCCTGGAAAGAGGTGAGCCTCGTATTCATTCAAACAAGATGTTGTGTTGACGTTGAGAAAGCCGAGTGAGATGGCTGTGAAGAACATGCGCAACATTGGTTTTTCGCTCAGTAAAGTGTACAGCACGCTTGTCGAATGGCGGGAGTCTGTTGTCGAGACGACTGAAATGTCTTCATCCGGGGACGACGTCTCGAACGACACTTTCACTATTGCGGAGCCTCTGCCACCATCCGAACACTTTTTCGCGTCGGCGAGAAGGAGCACCCGAACAATGACCTCCACACTACCCAACTCGGTCGCCATTCATAGCTCCGTGCAATTGATCCCTGTCATCTTGTCTCTGATTGACCTCACACTTCGAATGCCGAGCATTCGCGAGGCCCTGGATGAAGGTCCAAAGACTACGAAGGAGATATATCGACAGGCTCGTGAGGCTCTCAAACTGGAGGGCGAACGATGGGACGCGGTGAAGAAACAGCAAGAGCAATACAAGGACAAAGCTTTGGTAAGAAATACTCTACAGTGATTCATAGAACACGTCACCTACTAACTGTCTATAGCTCCAAGAAGCAAAACGATTGCACAAAGACATTGTCACCGCTCTGGAACGTTCTTCCGACATTGCTCAAAGCGAGAGTCTACAGCGCTTTGCTCCTCTGGGATCGGACTCTGAAGGGCGTGTTTACTATGCACTTACGCCTGGACATTCTGAACGAGAAGCGGCTTACGAATTTACCGACCTCTTGGCGGGCGACTTGCCGAATAACGCTAGGTTGAAGAAGAAGGGACGTGCTCTGAAGCCTGAGGAGCGGGAAGATTTGTATGACTGGTCTTGGATGATCTTGGTGTGGGGAAAGAAACCACCCTCTGCGTTTACACCTGCTAGGGACGAAGAGGACGAGGAGGACGTAGAGATGGACGATGATACGGATGCGTGGTGGTGCTTCCATGATCCTGAGGACATCAAGAAGCTGGTAGAGTGGCTCACCATTGATAGCGACCTCGAGGAGAAGGACGAGTCAAAGGCATCCTCATCGAATGGGAAAGCGGCGTCTGTTAGTCCAGAGCAAGCAGCGGTGAAGCAATTGATCTCATCGTTGAAGGATTTCGGGGTACTTTTGGAGTGGAGGTCAAGGGAGGACAAGTACAGGCTTCCTACTTCGACCTCGAAGGCAGGTTCAGGATCGGCTAAGAGGAGAGCGAAGTAGAGGTTCCCCGCCGACTCCGACATTACCTTGGACACGTTATATGCGGCGTATATCGAACATTGTAGACAGACGTTCAGGAGCGTTGCACACTCTAGAAGGGTCCGTCAATTACTTTAATCCTACATATTGTGCAGAATATCATACATCCTAGAAGTTCGAGTTCCTATAGCTAATTGTTATTCCTTATTGATACTGTTTTGTAAATATTTCAACCAATTCGTCCGCTGTGAGCGGTCGTTCCATGCACATGTTGAGTTTTCTTGCGAGAAGAGCGGCCAGAACGTGTTTGCACTGGCGAACACTATTGAGAAGAGCGATGCATGGAGGAAAGAGAAATCAGTCGACCGACCATTGTATGCGTTTGAGAGAGCAAGACGGCCTTTGAGAAGGCCGGGCAGGGACAATAGAACGGGATGCGGGAAGGGAGGTCCAATTGCACAAAATATGTGCCTGTTGAGCCGAGAACCTCAAAGTCGACCCTCCCCCAAGGCATGGCATATTTAATGACTATGCCACAGGGTTATTATTCGTGGATGGTCAAACGAATAGTCATGGCCACGCACCGTTACCGCGGTCGAGAAGATCCAAAGCTGCTATGACCATCTTCTGGGGAAAGACGGCACCGAGCTTGGCAAAAGAGTCATCGCACACTATACATCTCTCGTTCAGCTTTCATGAATAGGATACGCGCTTTGACACCTACATTCATCTTCAAGAGAGTCGATAACAGCAAATGTCACAGCCAAGAGCTCGTTATTGGAGTCAACCTGGGGTCTGGTCGAGGCCATGACAAGTTCTTGTCGCGAGACTCGCTCGAAGCCGCTTAGATGCTTGTCGACATCGGGGGGCGGTGGTGGTAAGAGACCTCGAATTCGCCGCGAGCACGGGCGCCACCTGCCATCAGCGCTCTCGAACAGACCGCGATTTTCCTTTCCTGGGTCCGAGTCGAATGGCCCTTTGCCTCCGTTCTCCCTCGCCGGATCATTCTCTATTGTTGTCCTGGATCCGTTATAAGGGGTCAGAGCGACGACTGTGGAGGCCCATATTGACCTGTTATTTCCTCTGACGTGCTCAAAGCTTTTTCTATTCTTCGAATCCAAACCGAATATAGAATTCCTGATGATGGAATTCGATATGTCTCAAGGCCCAGCGAAACGGGTCAAGGGGTCATGGAGCGATGCGTATATCGCGGTCCATGGTGGCGCGGGTGTGTATGGACAAGCGACGGAGAAAGGTGTGAAGCGGGTATTGAGAGAGTAAGTAGTCACCGAACGTTCACACTCGCATGTGCTAAACAATCCTATAGGGCATGCTCTCGCGCATTGGGAGTTATAGCGGATGATATCCTCGTTGACGAGGATCCCAGTCCAGCTCTTACAATGGCCGAGACTGCGACCACCGTCCTTGAGGATGACCCTCTCTTGAATGCAGGTGCGTATCGGATAAGACTATCGGTCAGAGAAGGTCTTCAACATACCCATTTGCAGGATATGGATCCAATCTTACGCTTGACGGTACCGTTGAATGCGATGCTGCAATTATGTCTGGTCTAGGCCAGAAATTTGGAAGTGTCGGTGCTGTTTTCGGTAAGAGAAAGAGGCTGTTAGCTTGACATGGGCTAACGTGCGCTTAGATGTGAAGAACCCTGTTACGCTTGCACGAGCAGTCCTAGACTATTCTGGGCAACAAGATAAATTAGGCAGAGTCCCTCCACTGTTCGTATCTGTCTAAATTTCAATTAGAAAGGCCTGACTGACCTTCCCAGAACTCTCGTCTCAAACGGAGCTTCTTCGTTTGCTCGGCGTCTGCCAAATGACCCTTCCAACAGCTCGAGGTTGAAGCCTCAACTTACCCAACCAACTTCCCTCATCTCACCCACCGCCAAAGCGCAATGGGAGAAGTGGAAATCCCGACTCGAGGATCCCAACTACCATCTTCCACCTCTTTCCCTAAACCTCACAAGTCTTACGCCACAGCGCCTCCCTTCCCCCAGCATCTACTCTCCCTCCTTCTCTTACTTCCCATACCGCTCCCCTCCTGCATCCCCATCGCCCGAAACACCGCGATCCCCGTTCTCATTTTCGTACCCGCTCTCAACGCCAGTGTACAGCGAAAGTTCCGAGGGTAGCCGGAGCTCCTCAAGTCTGCGAGATGTACAGGATACGGTTGGGGCGGTTGCTTGGCACCCCAAAGATGGGGCTGCAGCCTCAGTATCGAGCGGGGGTATCTTGCTGAAATTGCCAGGTCGAGTGGGCGAGGTGAGTTGGTATCGTTTAACATCGAAAGGACTGACTGAAGACATGTATTTTTTTTTCAGGCAGCGGTGTACGGTGCTGGCTGCTGGGCCCAACACCAGGACTCCTCCGCAGATATTGGCAGAGGGGCATCCGTCGCATGCAGTGCATCTGGTACGGGAGAGTACATCATACGTTCTTCTCTCGCCCGAGTAGTTGGCGAAAGAGTTTTGGAAGGGATGACACTCCCCCCAAGGGCAGTCACCAACGAGTCCACAGAAACCATCTCAGCAGCAAGCAACGATGAAGCTGAAGATGACGACGACGACGCCGAAGATGAAGACCAAGGACAAGGCAACGATACTCACCAAATTCTCCAGACAATCCTCGAGAACGAATTCTGGGGTGCGTAGTCCGCGTCATCCTGAAACCGTAAATACTGATTGAAAGTGGCGGGTATTTACAGAGGATTTCCAGAAAGAAGCAGAACCGAGCCCAAGTGCTGGTGTCCTACTGATGACAAGAGAAGTGAACGAAGAAGGCAGAGTGTCAGGTAAAAGGATCCCATTCGTTATCATAAAGCAAGCAAGGCGTTGATCATTGGACTTTAGTCCGGTTATGGTGTGCATTCACGACGCCTACTATGGCCATCGCATACGCATCTCCAAACCACCCAAAGCCCAAGGTAAGCCGCAGCAGTATCCTGAAACAAGGGAACGAGGTATACTGACGGAGGACCATCAACAGGCTGCAATACTCAGGCATCCGGATGTATGTAACAGCCGACATATCACAGACAAGCCACGGATATTCATCACTGCTATCCCGCTGTGAAGAGCTATATCCACGGAAGGGGAATCCAGAGGTTGATGGTCGGTGACTTACCGAACGACGGTCGTCCGCCTGAGAAAATGAGAGGTTCTAAGACGAAGGATTGAAGCTGGACATAGACCTGGCCAGGGAGTTGCTTCCATTCCTGGTGTGCCCAGGCATAGGTACGTTCGACGTCGTCCTTGAGCGACTCATGACCTCAGGAGCCGGTGTACCAGGCCGAGGCGTCGCTGTCGGCGAAGGTCGGGCAGATTCGGCCGAAGTGACCGGAGCCCTCAGAGCATTGAGCCTTTGCAGCGTTTTCATGGGGAATTTGGTCCTGTAGGAATAGGAATCAATTGGGGTATCGAGGTGTGAAGGAACAACGCGAGCATACCTGCAAGTACTACATACTGGAATGGGCTTGCAAAAGACTATTGAACACTGAATTGAGATGGATCGGCCGATCGATAAGGAGCCTGGACTCACTGGACAAACACACAGAGCAGACAAATCCAATATCAACGATGTTCTTGTGACAAAAGCAGGCCGCGCGGAAGTCGACTCGGTCCTGAGTGGGAACGACGAGGATCTTGCGAATGGAAGGTGTGGGTAGAAAGGTCATCTAGACCGCATCGATCAATACACGTTGGCGGCCTCATGTCCGGTGGCACACTCACGAGCAAATATTGGAGCAAAGCATCCCGGCGCTCTGGGTGCAAATAGGAACCACCGGTGAGGTGAGCGGCCTGCTGGAGAAAGACAGTTTCTGGACCATATATCTGACAAGCATCGATGGTGACTTTCTGGGGAGAGGATAAATATCGATAAGGTTGACGACCGAGATTAGCAGCGACGTACAAGCTTTTGGGCGGAGAAGATGGCATTCATGATAGGAATGTAGGAGGTAGAGAGGTCCGGGGACACTGAGAGGATAAGGATGCGTGGGTCTGTGATGGCCTGCAAGGGGGCATCGCGGGATTGCGCCGCCGCTGCGGTCGCTGCTGATGACGGAGAAAATGAAACACGGTTGACATCTGCGAAGGGCATGCCTAATCAGTGCTGCTCTGGGCCGGTACCAAGACTTCGTACGTACAGCAGAGGGCCTTTATAAGAGCACCGACGAGGGCCGAGGGCGATTCTGCGGCAGACGTAGGGCCGTCTGCGCCGTGAGAGACATCGAGAGCGTCGAACTCGGCGGTTATAGCATGGACCAGGGAGGTATCAAGGAGCTTGAAGGGCGGATACGAGTTGGCATCGACGGTGATGGGGGCTGCGTGCTCCACTACATCAGAAGAGGCGTACAGCATGACACTGGATCAAAGTTTTGGACGAAAGCAGATTACACAGAGAATCGCAAACATGCCTCTTGCCAGGAAAGGCGCCGAAGACGGCGAGCGAGTTCTCGTGCTGGGAGGCCATATGCGCATTGAGGAAGACAATGAGCTGGGAGAGAAAAGCCGCGAGGGAAAGAGGAGAAGACGACGAGCTCGTCGGATCGGACAGCGAGGAGAGGTGCCATTGTGAGGGGGAGAGGTCGAGGACGACGGACAAATGGGAGGACATGACAGTCGAGATTCAAGCGGAGCACCGCACAAATTAAAATTTCCCAGCTTACAAGTCACGAGCACCGGCGACGAAGGGCCTTCCGGCGTTGGCCGTGGCGATGGGGTAGCGACGTTGCCCGTGTGAATTCTGCCCGTTGGCGATGGCTGGCGCCCAGCTCGCCTTCTTTCCCAACACCCACCATGTCGTCCACCGAGGACACGACCCCCAACCACAATAATGCGTATGACTCCGACGACGACATGCGCGTCGACTCCCCCGATGAGTACGCACCCGCCCATAACGACATCGACGCCGACGGCGAGTCGGTAGACGACGACACCTACTCTCTGCCTGCCCACCCCGCCCCTCTTTCAAGCGTGCCTCTCTCCTCACGCGCACACTCGGTGCGTTCAGTGCTGAACTGCGCTGTATATATGCCGACTAACACCTCTTATCTTGACCAGGACGAGGAGGACTCGGCAAGTCTCTTCATCGCTGATTTCTTGTCTCGCGCACTTACCCGACCATCTAGGGATACGAGGACCATGGAGATGACAATGACGACGACGACGACGGCACCTATGCCGACGAAGAGTTTGGTATTTCGAAGAAGAAACCTGCTAAGAAGAAGAAACGCCCGATGCCCTCCACTGCCATCCGTCCCAAAGGTGTGATAGTACGCTCCCTGCGCCATTGAATACCGCAGCTCACTGCTCGCCGTCCGTTTGCAGCCGCCTCCCGCCATCAGTCCGACTCCGACTCTGACTCTGAGTACGGCTCCCGCTCTCACAAGAAGAAGAAAAAGGCGCGCGCCTCAACAGAAGAGATCCGTGTGTCGAGCCGTGGTGGGAAGGTTCCCAACTACGTCGACGACGTCCAGGATTTCGAGAAGTTTGACGAAGACGAAGTTGTCGCGACCAACTACTATGTCGATCCAAATGCACAACCATACGAGGAAGATGAAATTGAGGCGGTCTTGGGCCATTGTCGGGACGAAGGGCGAGAAGGCGACTCTGAGGATCTGTGGTTCGAGAATGTGGTACGTACGAAAGATGCTTTTATCTCTGAACGAGGCTTATATACCACTCTTCCAACAGCGATTCCATATTAAATGGAAAGGCTTTTCCCACCTTCATAACACAGACGAGACCTACGAATTCCTTAAGCGTTTTAGGGGCCTAAAACGCGTGGACAACTATATCAAAGCCTACAAGCAGTGGAAATCCCGGCTCGACTCTCCTGGCTTGACCCGCGAAGATGTCGAGTCCCTGCTTCTGGACAAGGAGCGCGAGAAGGAGGAGCTCGAAATGTATCGCAACGTCGAACGCATCGTCGGCCATCGAGAATCCGAGAGCGACATGGAGTATTTCGTCAAGTGGTGTGGACTCAACTATGAGCATTGCACGTGGGAGTCCCAGAACAACATCAACCCCATTGCCAAAGAACAGATCGCCGAGTATCGTCAACGAGAGGCAGAAGCCAAGTTCCCATACAAGAGCATCCAGTACTCGAGAAACAATCGCCCAAATTTCAAGAAGATCACGCAAGACCCGGAATATATCCGTTCCACAGGTGGCCATCTGAAAGATTTCCAATTGACGGGGTTGAACTGGTTGGCGTATATCTGGAGCAAGGGAGAGAATGGTATTCTCGCCGACGAGATGGGTCTTGGAAAGGTGTGCATCTTCGCTTCGAATTCCATATTCTGGTCTAAATGGCTCGTCAGACTGTCCAAACCGTCAGTTTCATATCGTATTTGTTCCACGAGATGAATCAATTTGGGCCCTTCCTGGTTATTGTTCCACTATCGACGATCACAGCGTGGCAGAGCCAATTCGCAACATGGGCTCCCGACATCAACGTAGTGACTTACATCGGCACCGCGCCCGCACGAGAAGTAATCCGAACTTACGAGTTTGGGCCATCGAACAAGAAGCTCAAGATGAACGTTTTGCTCACTACCTATGAGCTAGTGCTGAGAGACGCCAAGGAGCTGTGCGATATTAAATGGCAGGCTCTCGCCGTTGATGAGGTGAAGTTCCAGCGAGGATCTCAATGACAAGGGTGATTACTTACTGTGACGTAATCTCCAGGCTCACCGACTGAAGAACTCGGAAAGCCAGCTATACGAAGCCCTGAAGTCGTTCTCTGCGGCTTCGAAGTTGCTTATTACCGGCACTCCGTTGCAAAACAACGTGAGAGGTGAGTCAGTCGAATTTCAAGAGGCGATCTAGGTTTAACAGTGACAACAGAGTTGCTCTCGCTCATGCACTTTTTGATGCCCGAGAAGTGTGAGTGGTTCTCGTTGCGTAGTTCTCACTTGTTCCCTTACTAACGGTCACCAGTCAACCTGACCAACGAATTCGATTTGGCCGACGCTGATCATGAAACCAAGATCAAGGAGCTTCACCAACAACTCGAGTCTCTTATGCTTAGACGGCTGAAGCGAGACGTACTCACCTCACTCCCCACCAAGAGTGAGCGGATCCTCCGCGTTGAAATGAGTGCTCTCCAAACTCATTTCTACAAGAACATCTTGACCAAGAACTTTGCTGGTCTTGTCAAGAGCGCAAACGGAAACAATAACATCAGTTTGTTGAACATTGGTACATTTTCCGATGCTTTACATGATAAGAAACTGACAAAGCCTTCCAGCCATGGAGCTCAAGAAAGCTGCAAACCACCCATACCTGTTCGATGGCGCCGAAGCTCGTACGGAGAACAATGAAGAAACCCTCAAGGGCCTTGTCATGAGTAGCGGGAAGATGGTGTTGCTCGACAAGCTTATGGCGCGACTGAAGCAGGATGGTCACCGGGTTCTCATTTTCAGTCAGATGGTTCGCATGCTCGACATTCTGAGCGACTACATGTCGTTGCGTGGGTATCAGCACCAACGATTGGATGGCATGGTTTCGTCCGACGCACGAAAGAAGTCGATCGCCCACTTCAACGCAGAGAATTCCCCCGATTTTGCTTTCCTGTTGTCTACTCGTGCTGGAGGACTGGGTATCAATTTGGAGACAGCTGACACTGTGATCATCTTCGACGTACGTTTATTGCCACCTATCACGCCCTCTGTTAGACTGACATCATCATCCACTTTTAGAGCGACTGGAATCCTCAAAACGACTTGCAAGCCATGGCCAGGGCACACCGAATTGGTCAGAAGTCGCATGTGAGCGTCTACCGTTTCGTAAGCAAGGATACCATGGAAGAGGATGTCTTGGAGCGCGCGAAGAAGAAGATGGTTCTGGAGTATGCCAGTGAGTATTGCCTCCTTTATCCCCCTTTGTGCCTAAACCGTTTTCGGCAACCTTTGCTTTGGCCCGTTCCCGCTTCTCCGCTCACCTCCTTGTTCGTCGTTTGGCTGCATTGATGGTTAACACTGCTCGTATCTGCCAACAGTTATCAATCAGATGGATACATCACAGGCCCATTTAGGCTCCAAATCGACCACGAAGGAGCCCGGCAAGAACGACAACAATCTCAGCAAAGATGAGCTCCATGCTGTGCTGAAGTATGGTGCCCAGAAGATGTGAGTGGCGGCCCTCGCTCTTTCTCCTTGCGTAGGTTTGATTTTGAGCGGCGCAACAGGTTTGATAAGAATGACACCGAGCAAAGCCAGAAGCTCGCCGAGATGGACCTTGACGACATCCTCAAGCACGCCGAAGACCACGAGACACAGCAACAAGGCGACGGTGGCACATCCCTTGGTGGTGAAGGTTTCTTGGCCACCTTCGCCGCCGTGAGCGACGTCAAGAACGACATGAACTGGGAAGATATCATTCCGCTGGACGAGCGCCAACGAATTGAACAGGAGGAGGACGAGAAGAAGGCGGAAGAGCTCGCTGCGCAGGAACACCGGGAGCGCAAGAGGAGTCATGCTCCCGTTTCCTACGAGGGCATGGATGTGGATCAGCCTCAGCCGGCATCTGTTCCGAAGAAACCAAAGACGACTATCCAGAGGAAATCCGCCAGCCAGAAAGCTATGGAGTTGAAGGAGAGGGACGTTCGTGTGTTGATTCGGAGTTTGCAGCGATGGGGTGACATCCGTCAACGATACGATATTATAGTGAGTAATTTCGGGTGCTTTGTAAGGGTGGGGCGCTCATACCCGTGATCAGGTCCAGGAATCGAAGCTGCAGGATAAGAACAAGGGTATGATCCTCGACGTCGCCGACGACATCATAGAGATCTGTGCCCAAGCGGTGAAGGAAGCTGAGGACCAGAAGCGAACTAAGCTTGCGGCTGGCGAAACTCTTACCAACGCCCAGAAGAGCAAGGCAGTCCTCGTCACCTGCCGTGGCGTCGGCAATATCAACGCGGAGACAGTACTTTCTCGGCACCACGACCTGAATATCCTTTACAGCATCCTTTCCGAGGTCGAGGACCCGTATACCTGGCTAATACCCGTCGAGAACATCCGACCGACGTTGAACTGGTCTGGCCGATGGGGTCCCCAAGACGATTCTATGTTGCTCGTCGGGGCTTTCCTGCATGGCTTTGGTAACTGGGAAGCGATGCAAAAAGATCCCAAACTGCAACTAGACGGCAAGTTCTTCCTGGAGGAAGGCAAGAAGGGGGAAGATATCTCTGGAAACCGACCAATACCCAACGCCATCCATCTGGTCCGAAGAGGCGATTTCCTGCTTGGAATCTTGCGCGAGCATGTGGAGAAATTACGTTCGTATGAGAGTTCGCTGCAGAAGAAAGGGTCTAAAGTGTCGACCTCTCCCCCTCCGTTAGCTGTAGCGTCGACATCGTCATATTCGAGTTCGTTGAAGAGGAGGGCGGAGAGTGAAGCGATGGCTACTATCGATGATGGCTCCTCGAGGAAACGCAAGAGAAGACCGACACCGACATTTACAGACTCGTCATCATCAGACGAATGGTACGTGTTAACGTTCATCGATCGTTGCGCGCGGGCTCTGATTAGTTTGTTACAGTCCATCGATGGATGAAGCTGCAACGAAGGAAGAGCTGCGGCCAGTCAAGAAGCAACTGGTATGTCGTGCGTCAGGCCTGATCATTGCATTTTATTGACCGCCTTGTAGAAACAGCTCAAGCTCTCTGGCGAGGACATGCCTCGAGATGATAAAGTTGCCATTCTTAAGGACTCTCTTGCTGCAATTGGTCGTCGTATCGAGGCAGTTTTGGCTCAGAAACAGGCTGCTGGCGAAGATCGGGAACGATGGCGGCGGCATCTGTGGACGTATGTTGACTGGGCCGTTCATTCCTTTTACTGTGCTGATCTGCTACTCTTTCAGTTTCGTGACCCTCTTTTGGCCAAAGAAAGTCAAAGCTTCCAAACTCGAAGAGATCCATGCGAAGATGGTCATGAAGGAGGCTGCACCGCGCTCAACATCGCAAGCTGAAAACGGTCAGACAAAAAAGCCGAGGCCTGGTGGGAGTGGGGCTGGTCGAACGAACGGCTCAGGGTCTGGGCCAAGCTCTTCGTATAGTTCATCTGTAAGAACTAATGGAAAATATCGGTGAAAGCTTGCTGGCTTCCTCCTTTCTTGTATGTTTTGTCTATTTGCCTTTTTTCCACTTATTATTCCGTTATTATCGTAGGACGCACTTTTCTCCATCCCTCTGGTCGACCCATCCCCCGTCACGGTTTTGTATTTTTTGCGTTTTTTTCTCGCTCGCTTCCTCTCCTTCGACTTCCTCTCCTTCGACTTCGTCTCCTCTCTTCGGCTCCCCATTTTTATGTCCCGAATGTATTTTTTCCTCGTAAAGACTTCTCCAAAGTATCATACGACAACGACAACTGTATTATGCCAGCTATCCCTCGATATTATAATCAATATCTTCTTTCTGTGTAGACTTCTGACATAGACACGATGAAAATCACATTGATTGTGTTACGCTAACTCTATGTACAGAAGTATGGGGTGAAATGTGTGGCTGTTTGGAGTACAAAATGTCCTAAAATGACGCAGTTACTTTGGGGTTTAGACTGGAAGGAGGAGACGGGAAGAAGAGACGGAAGGATAGTGTAGTAAGACGTGATGAGGTCATCGCGTTGGTCCTTTATTGGTGGATACGCGGCGTTTCCGAGCAGCTTTGTATTCTGCATATGAGGGAGTCGTATGAGATGGGTGGCCATTCGCAGTAGGGCGGGTACTCTGAGGAGTGCGTAAGGGCGTTGAATGAGATGAATGACCGTTGACTGTAGGACGCTGAGCCTGGCCGTGGGGTGTCCGAGCACGAGTGGTTGGGGGAGTAGGTTCTCTGGAGAAATTGAACGGACCCGAGTCCTTTTGAGCTTCACGTTCTTTCGATGCTAACAAGGTCCCATGAACATACAGTACAGAGAGCAAGGTTAACGTCGACGTACCTTCCATGGCAAGCAGCTTGAGGTCTGCTTCCCTATGACAGCTCTCCATTAGAGACTTGTACCGCTTGTACTCCGTCTTCATCTGGTCAGCACGAGCGACGTTTCCTTGCGACAAGGCCCACTTGCGCTCCTCCTTGTACCTCCTCCGTTCGCTGTCCGCGAGCGAGGCCCGTGCGCGTAGGGCAGCAATCTCGCGCTCCATAGGCGTTGCTGTAGGTTTGTGACCTATGAGATCGAATGCGCTGCTGTCGAGAGAAGTGATATCCGAGGGTAAAGGTTGGAGCACGTCGCTGACGCTCCCTCCCTGCACACTGGGTCTGAACTGTACAATCCGTTCGCTCCGTGGTTTAGGTGTTGAAGGGTATCGGTATCCGTAGGGTAACGTCGTGGCTGATAGCGTCCTCGTCCTCCTCCTGTGTCCTACCACCTCTCCTCCCCCCTCCCCAAATAGCTGGTCAATCAGCGAAGAGAGCAGCTCCGTCCCAACAACTCCAAGCAATACCCCAATGAGGTTCGTGACGGCCTTGTTGACGTCGGGGTTGACTGCAAAGTCCCATAAAAGCTTTGCTGCTATTGCGGCACCGACGAAGATAGCGATTTGGTTATGCTTTCCGGCGTACTGGAGGCCTACGCCTTGCCAGACGCCGACGAGGATGGATTCTGCTGTGGAGGTTTCCGCGCCTGGCGTTCTATTGATGGCGGTGACGAGAAGGCGGGCACCGAGTCCGACGAGTAGAGCAGGTGCTGTGGGTATAGGCATTGAGGTTCATAAGGACATTAAGAGATGACGAGAAGGGTGGTGGTGGTACAGGTTTAGGCGCTTGGAATTAATGTTCAACATTTGATGCTTCTTATCACCCTCTCACGTGGCCGCGTCAAAGTGGAAGTAAAACCCCAGCTTCACTCTACAGCTACATACACATTAAACCAATATATCGTACAGGGCAGGAGAGAGTCAAAAGGAATATCAGTAGTCGTCTTTGTCGACATAGTTTGCCATAGGATCTTCTGCCATCCGTCTGTTCATTCGGTAGGCCTCTGCAAAGGCACGTCAGTGTTATAAAGCCAGGACGCAGACTCAAAGTATACGTACCCAGTTGCTCTTCTGTCACTTCGTGCGTAGACGACTCTACAGTGCCACTCTTCGACTTCTTGCTATACCGCTCCTCGTCCTCATAGCCTGCCTTTGCCTTTCTCTTCTTCTCCTCCCGCAGTGCCTGCTCGAGCTTTTCCTTATCCAACGACACATCCCCTTCTCCCACCCTCTTCTTGGAAAAGTTTTGCTCGATTTTGTCATTCTGCTTGACGGGCTCAGCTTTGTTTGACGACGACGACGCTTCCGGAGCAAGAGACGATGAGAGCAGTTGTTTCGCACTCGAAGCCTCTGTAGCCTCGATACCCGCCAAGCCGGCACAATATGAAATGTGCAGAGTTGAGTGGCAGCAGGCATACCCCCACTGAGCTGACGACTTGTCAAACCACGAGCCCCAGACCGTTGTGTGGTTGTTGATGTAAGCTGCAGAGAGAAAGTTTCAGTATCAAAATTGGAGAAACAGTCAACATCCAACTTACAATCTTCGGGGTACTTTGATCGTGCTTTCGCCCGTTCCTTCCCTTTGATGACTTGACCCGTCCTCGAGTACTCTACATAGTTTTCGGTTTGACCTTGGCGAAGCTCTTTCGGTGCTGCATCAAGATACTCTGCACCACCGTACTTGGCCAGTATACTGGTCTTGGACGAGTCCTTGAGCTCTTCCTTCTTCTGCTTGAACTCGTGGTGTAGGAGTTCTCCGGCTGTTGGGTTGGACGTAAGGTGGACGTCGTTGCCCCGCTGTGCAGCTTGCCATGCAAAGAGCTGTAGCTTTTGAACTTCTTCTGATTCACCAGAGAATCGGTAGAAGTTGTCACCGGCGAATTTGGCCTAACATTTGGAATGAGAAAGCGTCAGGAAAGTCAACATTGAGGCACATACCTCTTCTGGAGGGACATTTGTTATAGGAGCATCACGCATTGAACGCGTTTTGGGGTCATAGTAAGCGCTGTCCGGGTCCAAGTTGATCAAGTACTTGGCCGTATCTTCTCGAATACGCAAGTTTCGAACGGTTATCCGTGTCTTGGCGTCGAGATGCTGGCCAACAGCATCAGCAGCGTCCGCGTACTTGTCTTCATCCTCATCCTCGTCTTCACTAGAGCCGAAATCAGGATCCACCACTTTGCCCTCCCCTTTACTTGTCTTCGCCACCTTCCTCACCGCCGCCAAATCCGTCGTCGTCCTGTTATCAATCTCCTCCTCCCTCAACTTCTGCCTCGCGGCGTCCACAGCTGCATACTCGTCATACACCTTCTTGTACTCCCCAGCATCGTACCCATTCCATCTATCCCTCTTAGCTGCATACCCAGCTGCCACCTCCTGAACAACCTCATCCGCCTGGATATCCTTGTTCGTATACTTGGCACCCTTCTTCCTCGGCCGCTCCAGACAGTCTTTGCGTTTATGTGACATAGCACCACAATTCTCGCATGCGCCTTTTCGATACTTCTTCGCCGCCGGGCCTGCTTTGGCTCCTCGGTCGTACCAGTTGTCGAGCTTGTCTTGGCTTTTGTCCTCTTCGACTTTCCGTTGATGGCTCAGTGAGGGTGCTCCGGAGTTGAGGTACCATGGTGCCTGCGAGATATATTCTACATTGCAGAGATTCAATTATGAGGACCTGGGAGATGAGATGGTTTGGGAACACGTACGAGGAATGTGAGGGTTGATAGGTTTGCCCTCCTCGTCGAGAGCAGCTGGTGCTGTACCGGCTTTACGAGCTGCATCGAGGTCCTTCTGCCTCCTGAATTCCTCCCTGGATAGTTTTTGTGCTTGATTAAGTAGAACAATCAGTGATTTTGAGTATCATTGAGCATTCCAAGAGATACCCACCGGTCGCTGAAGCCATTTGAGCAGATATGTGGGATGTCGATGAGGTCGAAAGCTTCAAACACCGGAATTGACTTTGTCATCATATCTTTCTCACGGTCAGTTGGAGGATCGAAATTGGTCTGGAAAGACCTGAGCTCGACGTTGCAAGGAGATATACAAAATGTAGTAGAAATTCTGTAATTTAAAGCAGCCCACGCATCTTCGCAACCCTCAACGGAATCAAATCCGACTTTCCGTCACTCGCAGCCTCCTGCGCGTCCTTCCTCAGATCCGCCGGCTCACTATTCACCGCGACCCTCCAACCCTCCAACGCCTCATTCTCAACGTTCAGCGCCCTCACAATATTTGACAAGTACTCCAAATCCGAGCCCAGTTGTGCTACTCCAGGAACCGACAGCGAAGGGATAGAAGGCAGCACGTTGGTCGTAAGGTGGTGCAAGAACGTATGGCCCAACGAAATCAACCAGGCCGACGATACCACTTCAGGGTCGATCGGGATGGGTGCTGGTTTGCTGAACGCGACGGTGGACGACCTGCGATGATGACCCGGCTGAGTCGCACTCATAGGTGGGTCCGTATGCTGCTGCTGTTGCTCCACCGCGTGCTTCAGCATCTCTGGGTCGACGTAAGGCAACGTCGCCAGGGAGAACGCCAGAGCGTCGTCGTCTGCGTAGACTTCGAACAACCTCGGAAGATTGAGTAGACCTTCCGCGATACGCTGTACAGTATCAGTAGGCGACAAGGAGAACGTGGGGATTTGGAGATCTGCGGCGAGCGCCTTTTGGCGGTCTTCCCTCGCGGACCAAATAGAAAGGGATGGATAGGATGCGAGATGATTCCGCAACGGTGACAAGATTGTCCGTTGCGTGGAGACTTGACAAATCTGCGCAAACGTGGACAGCGATTTGCGAGTCTGCACGAGAAGGGACTCTGGGGTAGTCAGCTGCTGTTGCTGTTGGGTAGGATTCGTCCGAAAGCTACCGCTGTGCAAGGCAGAAAGCGGGAGCGGGGTATTGAGTCCTTGAGCATCCTGCTCCACCGTCGACAACAGAGTGAAGAGCTCCGCAGAGTTCAGAGTCGACTGCTCCAACAGTTGAGTCTCCCCCTTCGTCGCAGCAATGGTAAAGTTCTGTGGGTCCGTCTGTGCAAGCCGGAAGTGCGACGCAATCTGCGTAAGATACGACCGCAACTTCGCTTCAAAGATATTCAACCTATCAGACACCGTCCTCGCAGATGCCAACAGGTGCAGGGAGAGCTGAATATCCGACCAATCTTTCGCGCTATAATCCAAGTCCGCCAACTCCAATTCCGACTCTGCTGAATCGAACTTGTACGATTGGGTAGCGGATGGTTTCGATTCCAGCTCGACCGTCCAAGTGTCGATGAACGACGAGAAGAACCCGTCGAGAGCTTGGATTAATCCAACCACGCCATACCCGTGTGTAAAAGCCTTGCACCTAGCCATACTCCCCTCCGCCGCCCCAACCAAATCCACCGCACGCTCCCTGAACAACCTCGGCTGATCCACATTCTGTTGGCTTGTTTCACGCGTATCGCTCGAGATGATATCCAGTAAAGCCTGGTCAAGGAACCTACGCTCCAACGAAGCATAATCCACCTGAGCATCAAGGAAAGGTTGGAACAGCTCTTGATCCCACTCCAAATTCAAGTCACCTAGTCCACCGCCGGGAACAGTGATGGAGGATGGGCGCTGTTGACCTGGCCTCCACGATATCGACATACGACTTGACCGACGGCGGTGTCCAGTCGGTCGTTCTGGAGCAGCTGGCTGTCGCGGTGGTCTTGAGTCGGAATAATTCATTTTCTCCATAATCTTCCAGACCCCTGTTGCAAACTCCTCCGTCGCACGGAGCGCGTCGACGAGATGGGAGAGTGCTGTTTCACCATGATAGGATATGAACGAGGAAAGTCGTTGAGAGAAAGTGGGTTGAAGCGCCGAGAATGTGGATGAGATGAAGTGGGAGAGGGTCACCGATGGGTCGGGGAAGATGGAGGATATCGAGCCCCTCTCTGCATTCAGCAGGATGATGAAAGACGTGTAGAATTTCGGGAGGAAGTCGGCGAACGATTGGGGAGGTGAGTTCATGTCCGGGGAAGAGTTGTCACTGTCTGAAAGACTCGCACTCTGCCACATCGCGACAATAGACGTTCGTCTTGACGCGTTGTAATAGTTCCTGAATTCCGACTCCCGCTGAATGATGGAGAATATCGAAAAATACTCCTTGCAAACCGTTACATCCTGAGAGTTGATTGCTGAAACCAGCGCCGAACTGAGGGACGCTTCCAGCTGGTTCTGCAGATTGACCATAAGAGCTCTTCGTGGATCGTACTCTGGTGTATTCTGGAAGACAATCATGCTCTTGTTGGCCTCAGACAACCGTTCAGCAGCTTTGGCGTAATTGCGTTCCCCGATGAGCGACGTGACTTCCATCTCCAGCGTACTCCAGCTCTCTGCCTCCTGTAGTACTTCCCTCGCCGCCTCCATCCTCGTCTTGATGGTGTCCAGGTGGTGTAGATTATCCAGAGCCGCACTCGTTTCTGGGGGAACGGCCTCTTTTGATTTCTTGAGCACATCCACCAGCGAGGTTTGCAAGGTCAACGCTCCATCTTTCATGAAGTGCAGGTCATACGTCAGTCGGGGGACGCTCCGCGATACATCGTCGATTATCCGTTCCAATTGCGCGGACGTATCTTCGCATGCGATGTCCAAGCTGGTCAACAGCTGCGTGATGTAGTGGTCAAGCTCCGTCAGGTCCGTGCTACTGGTGCCGGACAGGTCGTTTGTCGACTCTGGTGCAGTGAGGGTGTCGTTTATCCATGATATCGCGTCGTCGTATTGCTCTAAAGATTCGACGAGTTTTGCTGAGCTGGAAGAAGAGGAGATGGCCATCGTCGGTCGTGTTGCCGATTCGGCAACACAGGGCCATCATTTGTTTGCGATCGTCCTGGAGCGCAAATAGTCCTCATCGTAACTCCCATTTGACCCCCTTGTAGACCGGCAATGAATGAAAGATACGTAGTCTACATCAAAGCAACAGAGGTAGCGCCGTCTCCACAACTGTCTCTTCTCCAGGCCCTAGAGCACTCCAACACGGCTCACACAACAACGCAGGGCTCTCACCTAGCCTCTCATCACCAACTATTGACAATGCCGCAGGGATTTTATGGCACACGTAGCACAGAGATGGAAGGGACGGAGAAACTTGCAGAGTTTGTGGGTATCCGGAGACTGGATCAGAAGGATGCCACAGCCTGCATTCGCTAGTCAATTTCAATACTACGAATTGGCCGACAAAAAAAACGTACCGTATCTGTTCAACCACAAAGAAGTGTTCGCAGTTTCCAGCGTGAAAGATGGTATAGGGGTGATGGAGCCTCAGCCACATAGAGGAGAGTTTGGTCTCTGCGAGAAGTCCCTGAAATCTTGGTCTCGAAGTCCCCTTGCTTGCTGTTGCGAGATGTTTCAAAACCTGACTAGAAGTTCGAAGAAATAAGCCCCTGCGCTGACCGCACAAGACAGAACGGAGCTGAATTTACTTTGAATAATCGACCGTGTCGCAATACAGCACCTTTTCGATACAAATGGCGCAGCCGGGCTTCATACCTGCGGGATTCACGCTAGGATTCCCAGAATGACCTGCTGCGCGGTAGATGCAAGGTAAAGCTTCGTAAATGTCTTGAAGGCTTTGACTGGATAAGTAAGCCTGTTGACACAGGCGCGAAACATAACTCGGTCCCCATGGAACCTTGTTATACATCGAGATGGTCAGGACGGCTTCAGGACCAGCACCCATGGTCGCTCCATTAGTCTCGGCAGGGTTCTAGACATATTTCTTCAGTGAAGCAGCCTCAAATTTGTATACATCCGAAGCTTACAATGTGAACTAGTGAGTTGTAATCTGAATTGCGAGGTGGGCGAATGAACATCACAGATTCGGGAGGTAGCCTAGTCCCTGGGTCAGCGACGTTCAAGACGGAGAAATTCACGACTTACTTCCAGCTCTTCAGCTTTATCTCTTCCACATCCTTTCGCAAGGAAGTCACCTCGGCAGGCAGGGAGTCAGGTTCAGGAAAGTGTGTTTTCCTCCCTGGCTTCTTGTTCTTTGCGAAATCCGAATACAACGCGTTGATTGCGTTTTCGTGATCCTTCACCAGTTGGGAAGAGAACTGGGGATCATCGAGAACACGTTCTAATTCGCCCTTCAGGTCTCCGACGCTATACATCTCTGTTATATTCTGCTGTAAAGCACGAACGAACGCGTATGTACCTACATTCCTGCTCCATTTTGGCATCATCAGACTCGGATTGTGGCGTCGGTGTATAGGGGGTGAGGCCTCTCTGTTTTGCATCCTTCAGGAATGATTCAACGTGTATGGGCTCTGAGGGAGGCCCGAAAAGCGACTCGATGGTTTGGGTGACACCAGAGCTTGCCATGATGAGGGAACGGAACGAAAGCGACCTTGGTCGGCGATCAAACGAATCCTTCGGCTTTTAGCGCCGATGGCCATTACCAGCCATTATCTTATCTCGCTCTCGCTCATTCATGGCAGAAACTTGCTCCAGAGTAAGGATTGACGAACACTCGGTACCTGGCACCAGTACACCCAAGAAAACCGTGTCGGCCGATCTTGCCACTGAAAGGGCTTTGCAAGGATCAGGGACCGACTCGGAGAGCCTAAATCTCCTCGTCAAGTGAGCCAAGAACACTGAACTTTCCCATTCAATTGAGTACGGTCTGAGCACAACGTTACCTCGAAGAAAAGGGGGTTAAAAACAGCCGCTTTCCCCAGACAGCGGATTCGGATGATCCGGCGGGCAACTGTGGCCTTCCGCCTGCTTTCCCTCCGTTCCGTTTACCAATAACCCCCGATGTCAACCTATCAACCAAATTGGGACTCGGAGAAGGCATTCTGCATATGCACCCGGCCCCGTCACAGCTGACAGTTGACGTCAGGTCCAAAGCCACAAGGAACCGGCAGGGCAAGCTTCCAGGCAAGCTTGAACACTGACTCGTACGCCATCGAACTCGTCTACACATAAGTTTATATCGCAGAGGTGGGATGACATGAAGAATGTACTTCAACAGACGACAATGCAGACAGCGAAGCAGAGCAATTAACACAGAGCATATAGTACAACAACCATGTCAGTATTTATCCAACGGCAGATCAACAAGGTCAGTCCAACGAACGACCAACAGAAAGAATAGAAAGATTAGCAAACAAGCAAGTCAAAGTAGAGATACAATATATGATCACAACATCCAGGATACGCTACAGTATCCATGTCCACAACACACGAAATCGTCGAGTCTAATGATTAATGGGGATTACCAGTACCTCCCTGCTCCGCCGGCATGGTCGCAAAATAAGCCTCCCAGAACTCCGTACTGTTCAGCAGAATCAGCATTACCATCCCCAGGGCCCGGTCGAAGAACAACTCACCTAAAAGCCTGAGGATTCGACATCCAAGTCGACATATCATATGGATCAGTCCCCATCCCAAGCTGTGATTGTTGACTCCCAATCGAAGGTGCGGGACTCAGGCTCCCACCAAACGTCGAACCGCCACCCAGAGCAGCAGCGGGGGTCGGTCCCAGAGGGAAAAGATGGTCAAAAGACTCCATAGGCGACGGATTATATCCGCCAGGTGTCGGAAGATGCATATGCTGGGGCTGAGGACTGGTGAAAGCCATCGGGTTGAAGTTGCTTCCTGGTGATTGGAAGTACCCCAACTGTGCTAGCATAAGAGAGTTAAGATCAAGGTCACCCGCATGACTAGTTTGTTGCACCGGATGCTGCTGTTGCTGTGAGGATTGACCACCGGTCCCGCTACCGATGTAGATTGAACTCTGCGATTGGGTGGTGAAAGTTTGCGCAAATTGGCGTTGCCCGCCACCGTAGACGGTAGATGCAGATGACATTGGCGTTGGTGGCGTGTATGGACTGGGGTAAGGTGGTGATTGCACGAGTGTAGATGGCGTAGCTGAACCAGAACCCGACGAGGACGAAGATGCGATTTGGCTGAGCTGCTGGATATACGTGGGCTGCTCAGTTCCATCTTGGCGACCCCGCTTGTTGGATTGGACCGCCCCAGCTGCCTGTGCGAACGCAGAGCCTCCTCTGAGGCCAAACTCTGTGATCATATCCCTAGGCAACGGTTAGGTGATAATATTGGTGGAAAAGGCAAGAGGCATACCGTAGACGTCCCGCAACATACCACCTAGGGATACAATGGTCAGGACCATGTAACCAAAGGCGAAGATTAACGCACCTTTTCTCTGCATAAGACATAAAGTCTCTACACCGTTCAATATCAGCAATCTCTCGCTCAAGGTCATACGCCACCACTTTGGACTGTCTAGAACCCCAGAAATGAACCGTCAAGACCATAGCAGAGAGGAATGTAGCCATCTAGGGAAGAAGGTTGATCAGCTACTAATTACTGGCGTCAAGAATCACTTTTGATTATACTACGTACTGTCACGTTGGGGAACAGACCAAGCTGCCGTTTAACACAGCTCTCCGCAGCGGAACTGCAGTTGCGAGCGGCATTGGTACAGATGGCCAAAGACGACAACGCCAACGAATCCTTCCGGCTCAGGAACGGTCTATGGACCTGAATCTGAACATACTGGAATGTGCAATGTAGGACGAGTGACTGGATATAAAACGCTGGGTCAGGGTTCAAAGGGTCCCAAACAACTGCAAATGGTCGATGTACTGTGAGGCAGGTTTCTAGAACGGTTTTGCAAACTCAAGACTCACGATGCTGAGGCAAGGCATCTTTCCACTTGTTCAGCGAAGAATCGAGCTCGGTCACAACCCTGGTCTCCCATTCCGAGCCAATCAAGCCTGATAGAATTTGTGACTTCTTCGTCGAGTAAAGCGTGCGAGTCATGAACCCAATGATTTCGCAAAGCTTGAGGTGGTAAGTAAGAAATGAGCCAAGAGGAGGTTTTCCTGCTGGTTGTTTGAACGAATCTTCCGGGTTTTCCGTCTCCCAGTACTCGTCATCGCACTCGACCGGGTAGTCGCAATCGATGCTGTTGTTTTTGATTTAGAGGCTGGAGGAGCAGATGGGATAAGAAAACTTACTCTTCGTCGTGGAGTGCTGCCGTCCTACCGAGGAACGAACTGACCAGTCGGTCGGTGGCAATCAAACACCTAGTCGTCGAATCAGCATAATAGAATCCGTGAAATGATTGGCAGACCTCACCAGAATGTCCGCGTTTCGGTCAATTCCTCCACAGTAGGCCTAACACGGCCTTTACGCCGGTGCAAACCTCTCTCTTGAGCGAGCCTGAGACCAAGTCCAACCATATGGAAAGAAGCTTGAGGCATAGAGGTCCCGACATAGTACAAGGCTGCTAGCTGTTGGGTGTGAACCGAGAGCAGAAAGAGAATCACTTTGGCAAAACTCACAGCAAGAAATTGCAAGTCGTGCATTGTTGTCCGGTCGTATAGAGAGGGTCTCCAGAAGGGTACCTGGATGATGTACTTCCAGCCCGCACTCGAGCCCTCATCTCCCTGCGCGTGGCTCTTATCTAAGAAAACTCTGGGGTCGTCACTGTAACGTGAAGCAAGAGCACAGACGCCCAGAACGACCATGCCGAACTGGGGATCTGAGATGTGCTTATTGGTTCGTACTCCGCGCTCGAATGTCTGTCGGTGAATAGCAGGATAGAGAGGATGCACTTTCTCGAAAAAGGTAGCGACCAACGAGGCGAGGAGATCTGGTTCCGGGAATACATAGACTGGGGGCGGTGACTTGTAGACGAAATCTGATTCCCACTGAAAGAGGGATTGAGAACAAGAAAGCGAGAGCAATATAAAATATTCACGTCGCGCATATTCCAGAAGTACGACCTCTTGTTGCATAGAAAGCCGCACGGGTTGGGTACGCCGCTAGCTTCATTGCGAACCTCAACCGCTTGTTGAGCGAACGAGAATAAACTATGGTATCGTCAGTACGAGACGATTGGGTGCGTCATATTTCACACCTCGATCTTCCAAAAAATCTATCCGTGATAGAATACATTTTCATTTTCTTCAACCTCTCTGCAAGGGCGACATGGCTGAGATCATCTTCGTCGTCACTGTCGGCTTCGTCTATCATGGAAGAAGGTGACTCTGCTGCCATGTCCGGCGGTGAGCGGGGCATCGGAAGGGGAAGGTCAACAAAAGTCTTTGCATCTGAACTACCAGAAGGTGAGGTTTCTCTGAAGCTCTCTGGTGTCGACCTTGACTTGGACGACTCTGACGGCGGGCTCTGCCGAGGCTCGTTAGCCCGCAGTTCTCGGAAGCAGCCAAGCAATGATAAGCGTACCATCCGCAAAAGGTCTTCCATCTTGCGAAGCCTATCCTCGAGCGTTCGGATATATCTTGTAACTCCCGGTCAGGGAAGGGTCAGAACAAAGTTCCAAAGGAGACATACTCGAGTTGAGTGTCTTTTTTCTGTTCAGTTGCTGCGGTGAATACTCTGATACCACTTGATACGACGAGGGCCTACCTTTTGTCTGGGTATCTTGTGGGTACACTCCACCTTGGTATTCAGGCAATTAGAGCAGATATTATTCGGCATTATAGCACTGTCGCCTATTCATAGAGTCAACAAACCTCATCCCCGGGGCGATCTGTTAGGACAAACATTTGACTGTGCTTCTCATTACTATACATTCAGAGAACAAATGATTGTATAGACATACTCTTCTTTTTGCGACAGGTGTCGCAGGCGCCATGGAGCCTCCTGCGCTTTGGCTTTGGCCCTGCCTGGCCATGGTCGCTGCCCTCTGAGTCGGAGAGGTCGAACTCTGGGTTGTCGGGCATGGTCGCTGCTGAAACAGCTTTGGATGATGTCGGCTCGACCACGCGCGGCGGCGACAATGACGAGCCGCTGCCCACGGTCACGCCCATCCGGATCTGGGATTTCACATGAGTAGCCGGAGCTCAGACGGGGATATCCTTGGTCCTCTGCCAGCAGCGCGCGTATTTAACTGGGGCCCCAGATTTACGGAAGAATTCGTGCGGGCAGCAGACAGACATGTTGTCCAGAGTCCTCAGAAACAGCCCCTCCGTCGCTCGTCGTCGTGCCCAACAGCCAGCACACTCCTTTTCCACCCTCCGCACCGTCGGAGCCAGACCAGGTGCTCGTCTTCCTCTTTCGGCAACCCGGTTATCGATAGCTGCTGCTGCTGCTCCCAATTCTTTCGTTCGATCCATGTCGGTTCATCACGGAGAGTCCACAGTTCGCCCAGAGGCCGACAAGGTTCTCCAGGACATCGCTGACTATGTCCACAACTACAAGATCGACTCCCCTTTGGCGTTCGAGACAGCCAGGCTCTGTCTCATTGACACCATTGGGTGCGGTCTTGAGGCTCTGCGATTCCCAGAGTGCACCAAGGTCCTTGGCCCCGTTGTAGAGGGCACCGTCGTTCCCAACGGTATGTGCGTTCGTGGTCTTGATGTTCCGCCGGATCTAACATCACACAGGTACCCGCGTCCCCGGTACCGACTACCAGCTCGACCCCGTCCGTGGCGCGTTCAACATCGGAACCATCATTCGTTGGCTCGATTTCAACGATTGCTGGCTCGCTGCCGAATGTGAGCATCTCTTCACTACTCTACCTCGTATCCAGTGAAGCTCACTCGCGTCCGCAGGGGGGCATCCTTCCGATAATTTGGGTGCCATCCTCGCGGTTGCTGATCACCTCGCCCGCCAAGGACAGCCTTTGACCGTCCATGACATTCTCGAGGCCATGATCAAGGCCCACGAAATCCAGGGTGGCCTTGCTCTCCTCAACTCCTTCAACCGTGTCGGCCTCGATCACGTCGTCCTCGTCAAGGTCGCCTCCACCGCCGTCGTTTCCAAACTCCTCGGCCTTTCTCGGGACCAGACGGTTGATGCGGTCTCCCAGGCATGGGTAGACGGACAATCTCTCCGCACCTACCGCCATGCTCCGAACACTGGACCCCGCAAGTCCTGGGCTGCAGGTGACGCGTGCTCCCGCGCTGTCAACCTCGCCCTCCTCGTCAAGAAGGGTGAGAAGGGTCTCCCCTCCGTCTTGACTGCCAAGACCTGGGGCTTCTACGATGTCCTCTTCAAGGTATGTATGATCCTTCCCTGCACCGTATGGCGGTCCTCGGTTACTGATGCTCCTATCAGGGAAAGCCCTTCGAGTTCCAGCGTCCATATGGCTCCTACATTATGGAGAACGTTCTGTTCAAGATCTCCTTCCCCGCCGAATTCCACGCGCAGACCGCCGTAGAGGCCGCTCACATTGTGCATAACAAGCTCAAGGAGCTCGGCAAGACTTCTGACGATATCAAGAACGTCCGCATCCGCACCCAGGAAGCTGCTATTAGGATCATCGACAAGCAGGGTCCTCTTGACAACTTTGCTGACCGAGAGTGCGTCTCATAATCTTCCTCCAAGTTCATTATCACTTACAAGGGCTACTATAATTCAGCCATGCCATCAACTACATGGTCGCCTACCCCTTGATCTTCGGTGAACTCACCTCTCAAAGCTAGTGCGTATCATCCCTTCCACACCCGAAAACATAAATCTAATCTTTATTCCAGCACCGACGCCTCAGCTGCCGACCCCCGCATCGACGCACTCCGCGCCAAGATCCACTGTGTCGAAGACTCCAAGTTCAGCGTCGAGTACCACGACCCCGAAAAGCGCTCCATCGGTAACGCACTCTTGGTCGAGCTCAACGACGGCACAGTCCTTGACGAAGTCGAGGTCGAGTACCCCGTCGGACACAAGCGCCGCCGCGAAGAGGGCAAGCCTCTCCTTATGGCCAAGTTCCAGAACCACATCGCTCCCCACTTCGATGCTGCCCACCAGAAGAAGTGCGTAGGCTCACAACCGTTCTTTCCCAGTGTTTTTACTGATTCATGGCTGTTTCAACAGGATCCTCGACATTGTCACCAACTCTGCCGAATTCTCCAAGCTCCCGGTCGACAAGTTCACCGACCTCTTCGTCAAGGCTTAAAACCCTCGTTTCTTGCTGTAGAATTTTCAATGCATACAATGGAACTCTTTATTGCAAAACATTTGGGACGAACAAAAGAGTCATGAAAGCGGATGGTGAGGTAGCGCAAAACAACGGATACACGACCAACGAACGACGAGAGAGTCAAATTCACGTTTCCTTCTTCTGTTTCCATCTCTTCTGGGAGAACCCGGGATTGTTATTGGCGGGTTTAAACTGTCCCGCACCCGCCACACGCCGAGGAGCTGGCGTCAGTCCAGGCGCGGAGCGGTCACCTCTCCCCCCAGCATCTGCCTTGTTCGCAGCCCCGACTTGACGGGCTGTTCCGGAACCTATAAACTGGTCTTGCAGCCCAGGTCGAGTCGAGAGAGGGTACGTAAAAGAGGTTTCTTCTTCCAATACGGGCAGCCGACGGTGAATTGAATTCGAACGAACAGGGAAAGGATTCGGAGCCCCGCCCCTTGAGTTCGGCTCTGAGATCTTCCTTCGCTGAGAGTCATAGTTGTACGTGGTGTACCTCCTGTGCCTGGTGGGACTGTTGAGCCCTGCTGGCTCGGTAGACTTATTATGACCGTTTCCTCCACCGGCGGGTTTAAAGTCCTGACCACAATCCAAACCGGGGCCAGACATACTAGCCACAGTAGTATCACTGCCCAAGGAATAGTCTTCCAGATACTGCACGGTGAAATTACTATTAGGATGGCTATGCCATTCCAGCGCGTTAGCGCCGCGTTCCAGCGGGGGAGTGGGGATAGAAATCTGCCCTAATAAGACGCCAGGAGATGGTGAGCCTCGCTGCGACGTCGTGGCCAGATCCAGGGTGAGCCCCGGTGAAGAGTTCAGGCCAGGGGTAAGACTGTCCGGAAGGTTGGGTGTCCAGTTGGTTGAAGTCGACAGAGGGGGTGTTGGTAGCTGTGAAGACGCAGGTGGAAAGAGTTTGGTCTGTCTTGAGGAAGGCAAACCTCGAGAGGATATCTTCGCGTTGGGTTTCGCGGGACGAGCTTGAGGCCAGTAGGACTGGTTTGCCTGCTCGGGTACAACACCACGTACTCCAGGATGGCATAGGTTGAGCCCTAGACCAGATAATTGAGGATCATCATAACCCCTTGAAGAAACTCCGTGTGTGATGCCTTCGCCATCCAGAGTCAATCCTTTCAATTGGTATGATAGTCGCGCCGCGGCTGCCACAAGGAGGTCTTTGCGCGAGTCAACATCGCCTTGAAGGCCGTCCTCGAAAGCTGCTTCCAGAGATTCCAATTCCGAGCCCGAGTCCCGCTCAGCAACGAGGTTCTTGTCTGGCTGCAAACGGCTCTGGGGACCTGGACCGTTGAGGCCCCAGATAACATTAGAGACGCGGTCATCAGATTCGATCACGGTGCCTTCCGCACCACTTAAAAGAAGGATAAGGATAACGACAAGGCTTGAAAATCAAACATAAACGCACGAAGGGCAGCGAGCATACGGCAATGATAAAGGACCGTGCAGGGCGGGTATAGGCTTCGGAGGGGAGGACGCCCAGGTGACCCAATCTAGCGAGTTAAACAAGGGCTCAAGGAGAGTTTCGCCATAAGCATTCTCGACCACGAACCTTGAGGGTCAGACTCGTAAGGAGGGCCGTCCTCCTTCATGTTGACGGCGCCCAACCCGCGTGATAACAACGTGGTAGGGGATGGCGTGCGGGGTGACAAGCACGCCTGGTTTGGCGTAGAATACTGACCACTCCTGGTGGGAGAGGGTGCCTGCGATGAGCCCCACTGATCAAAGTCGTCATACTCGTCCAGGTCGTCAAAGAACATAGGCGGGATACATGCAGGCATCGAAGCAACGCGAGGCTGAAAGCTATAGGCGGGTTCATCTTCCTCCTCGACCTCGGCGAGCTCAGGTAAAGAGACGACACGGTTCGTCAATCGGTTGATTCGTGGTCGACGGCAGCCCAGCGCGGATCGGTCAGAAACAAGAGGTATCTCGGGCGAGCCCTCCCTAGAAGTTGGCAAGGGCGACTCTTTGCAATAGCAAGGGCAAGCGCAGGAGGCAGGTCTAGTTCGCTGGGTGGTTGGAGGCACAGAATCGTACAAAGGCGAGTACTTGGAATGAGCTTCCCTGTCAAGGTCCGTTGAGAGATGGCGCGAGGAATCAGCAACGCCCATGGCAGATAGCGCAATAGAGAGAAAGGCGTTTCGCGAGGTGCAGGAAGAGAGTGGCCGACTTTGGGGAATAAGTTATGAGGGTATATATTGCTTCGGAGTTTGAACATTCTCGCCAGGGCCACAACGGCGGGAGAAGATATACAGGGATCGAAACAAGGAACAGTTTACTTTGCCTTGTCCTTTTTGGTGAAGAAACTGGAAAGTTTCGCCATACCTGCGGTGTTTGCCTTCTTTAATTGCTCAACGCCATGGGAGGATTTGACTGCCTTTCTCTTCTTGTCACCATCTTTGGCGGTAGCACCCTTCCCCTTTGCTGTGTTTGTCGACGATTTGAGAGGTACATCCTCTTCCAGGGTTTCTCTAAGATGTTTCTCAAGTTTCGACAGGCTGATCATGAAGCAAAGTCAGCAAGTAAATATGGCTGCAAAAAGACCGACTGACTCATAGGTAGAGAGCAGTTCTGCCTTCAAGGAAGAAGAAAGGTATTGCCCGACTAGGTCGCAGGCTGCTTTGATTCGACCCTCTGAATAGAAATCAGGACGGTGTGCGAAGGGATATCCACTACTCGAACACACCTCTGAGTAAATCTTCTTTCCCGTCGTCCATGAGACCATCCCTGGCCAATGTGCGGATGATTGTCCGTGACTGATCCAAGGCTTTAGACTCGACTAGGCGGTCTACCTTCTTCCGTAGGTACTGAATGGCCTTCTCCTTGGAATATCGATATACAGCCATGTCAGGAGTCAAGTCTGCGCAGCATGTCCGTTAGAATGGCCCGAATTAACACGAAATGAAACCACCTACCCTTGTTCTCACACACTCTACGGAGCGCGACTTGTGTGCATTTTAGTGACACGAGACCAAAGACGCTTTTGGCTTGGGTTGAGTCTGCTCCAAGTTGTTCACCCTCTGGTCCTTTCATATTCTTTGAGATCTCGTCGAAAATCTGGTCTGCAGGCATGAACACTCCCGACTGGCACAAAATGAGATCTTGACGTGTAAGATGGGATGATCCAAATACCTTGCCGTATTCCAGTAGCGGAATTAGGAGGAACACAGGATCAATGGGTGTCATGACAAGGAGTTTACCGTCTGTATGAGTTTAGTCGTATGTATCTGTGAAGGGGACGGATTGGGCACCTTCAATGACATTTTGGTCGAGAAACCATGAACGTGGATTGGATGGAGAGACAGCTTGCACCTCTAGTATCTGTGTATCCGTAGGAAGAAATAGTGCAAAGTGACCTGTTGAGAAGAATGAGAATAAGAAGAGTAAGACTGCTTCAACGTCATTCACCTGTCCTAGGATGGGGCAGGGACAAATATTGGTGGCCATTCGAGTCCAGCTGCAAGGCCAGAGTTTGGAGAATACCTATGTTACGCGTCAGAGGTGGGTAATTTAGCATGGATCCAGCCATACCTTCAGGGAGAATAGCAAAATGAGTGGTCATGGTCGTGGTTGTGGTTGTGTAACGCGTCGGTGTGTCACTGCAGCGCACGCGACGAGCGCGTTATTTGTGCGTATTTGGCAAAGGCTTTGCGGCTGAGCCTCGGTTGGTCGTTAATTCGGGATTTCTCAAGGATTTCTATTCGTAACTAATGCAGTCCCACCTTCCAATGCTGGACAAAGAATCCCCGTCCACACTTTTGCTCCTTCTCTCATGTCTGCCCGTCCATAACGATGATTATCCTCGACGGAGACCATGGCAGAGACAAATTAGACTCGCCGTTCGTTGGCCAAACTATCAGGCTACCTGACCAAGTTGCTCTTCGGTCAACATCCTCTCTCCCAGACTATGACGCATCGCAACAAGAACATGAAGTTTTCCAAGAACCTAAGAAGAAGAAACGTCGCTTCGACAGCAGCTTTTGGCGGGCTGTAGGGTGTGCTTTGGTTGTCTATGTAGCCTTGACACTGGCAATTGGTGTTCCATTGTTGGTTGTGGTGAGTTTCCTAATGCCTGGGTATTTTCTTCGGAGTTGCTAAAATTATATCAGAAAAAAGATAAAAAGAGTAAAGCGTGGCCAAAGGGTCCTCCTCTTGGAGGAGGAGGATACTCTCTGTGGTCGTCAGACGATGCTACAAACCCTCTGCCACTTAAGTCTCTTCGCGAGTCACTCTCTGGACATGCCGTTCGGTGCAACGTCTGGGATATTGCGGAAGACTTATCTTCTAATCCCCTCCTTCTGTCCACGTGAGTACCTTCTCAGAAGACATAATGCTGACTGTTCTCACACCAGCTTCGGTCGTTTCAGCTCACAGTATAAACTCCCTCCTCCAGGCCTAATAACGGTCCGGTCAAACATTTCATACGACAGCGATATCTTCAGCGGTATCAACGGAAGCTTGGCGGTAAATCTCAATCAGGACAGGAATGAAAAAAATGTTCTTTTCATCGTCAACCTCTTGTCCTCGACGAAGGCTGTCAGGGATCTCACCAACGTCTGTTTTACCGACACTGGACCGAACCGGGGTCTCACCATCTATGTGCGTTTTTTGCCCTCTGGCCGCGCTTGAGCGATCATTCTAACGCAGTGACTCAGGCTCCGAAGGAATTGGGTGACCCAGAGGCCATTCTATCTTTTGCCGTACAGGTGCTGCTTCCAGTATCCGCGTCGATTGAAACGTTCAAGACCTATCTCCCGTTGTTTACGCAAACTTTCGGCGAACTTGGACCGCAAGTTTGGTTCGACCACCTCACGATTGAGGGGACGAATAATTTCATATCCTGTGGAGTCAGTCGTTAGCCATATACGAGACTGATTCCCTCGGCTCACCGTTAAGATGTAGGAAATATCTGGTTCTCAAATATCGGTCAAGAATGCCCTTGCATCTATCAAAGGGTCTTTCAATGTCACCGAACGTCTGACATTGGACACTGTCAGGGGGTGGGTTTCCAGAGTGTTCGTTCTTTGTTCAAGGCAACTTACAACCATTATAGGGCGATCAGCACAAACATCGTCCTCACACAGACCCCAAACTGTCTACAACCTTCGTTCTTATCTATCGATACCGGATACAGGTACATGATCTCTTCTTCCAGTGCTTGAGCCGTAGTTAATCTTGTCCCAAAAATACACAGTCCGATCAACGCCAATATCACGTTGGCGACGACGGGGTCAGGAACTCCTGGGTTCTTCCCGTCCTTCGTCACTCAGGCGAAAACCTTCAACGGGGACATCAATGTCGACATATCGCACGACAAACAAACGCCATCATCTTCGCTATCTCTCCAGGTACAAAATGCCTTGGCCGACTCGACTGTTCGCCTGGATCCCAAGTTTGAAGGGATGTTCAACCTCCAGACGAAGCTCGATCAAGTTACAATACGCAATCGAACGATGTCTCGAGGAGGTGGCAAACCTGATGCCAAGGAACGGGTTATCGCCTATGATCAGCGGTCACCAGGACGAGCCATGGGCTGGGTAGGCTGGGGGCAGCGATCACCACCAACACGGACGTTTGGCCAAGGGCATGTAGAGATTGTCTCATCGCTCAGCCCCATTACACTGGATCTAGGATAACGTATTATACCCATTGACCGCACGCACATACACTGTACTATTACCAATCTGCATTGAAACAAGTCACGACCAGTCACGACGTTGCTTATAGTCGAGCGTATTTAGCGCTCGAGTTGGAAGTGGATCAGCGCTTGGCTGGATTCAAGGCCTGAATAGACATTGCCAAGTGATGAATGATGGGTGATGAATGGCGCAAGCCGGAGGCGTAGTCGCGACATAGACTGCTTTCTCCCTTAAACGGTGGCGAGCCCGACCTTGGCCCAGTCGCACAAAAGCAGAGAATAACCAGATGTTATCGGTCAATATCATGTTCTCCTCAGGTGACCTGGATTTTCGTCTGAGCAATACAAGAGCAATAAGCATTGGCTTTCCCGGTGGCGGCCAGATTGCGTGATCATGAACCATCCATTACCGTCAGCGAAAAAACTATAGATACTCGCAGCGTCGAGGGAGGCAGTCCTCAGTTCCCTCCTTTCCTCTCTCCCAACTGCCTCTGTTCTACCACCGAAAAAGCCTCGACGATGGTCAACTCTCCTCATGGTGGTGTCCTCAAGGTACCTGGGCATGTCATGGGTTGTGATGCCTGATATTGACGCCGTCATTTTCTTAGGACTTGATTGCCCGAGACGAACCTATCTCTGCTAAATTGAGAGAAGAGGCTGCTTCTCTCCCCGACATCGTTTTGACCGAGGTAGGCGTTCGACGTCGCCATTCAATCCACAATCTCCGAGCTGACTTTGAAATCCAAGCGTCAACTTTGCGACCTCGAGCTGATTACCAACGGTGGCTTTAGCCCCCTCGAAGGGTTCTTGAACGAGAAGGACTACGTGAAGTAGGTTCTTATCAAGTTTGCACTGGGCCTTCCGAGTCTAATACAGCACCAGTGTCGTCGAAAACCTCCGCCTCGCGGACGGCACCCTTTTCCCTATTCCCGTCAACCTCGATCTTTCCAAGGAAGACATCGAGAGACTTAAAATTGCTCCTGGCTCTCGCATTGCCCTGAGAGATCCCAGAGACGACGAGGCACTTGCCATTATCACCGGTAAGTCTTGCGTTCAATCTTATCACGAATTTCTAGGCTCATAATTTCTCAGTCGAGGATATCTACACCCCCGACCGGGTCAAGGAAGCGATCAATGTTTTCGGCGCCGACGATCCCGCTCACCCCTCCGTCGCATACCTCCGCAACAGAGTCAAGGAATTCTACGTCGGCGGAAAGGTTCAGGCCATCCAGGCACCTGCTCACTTCGACTATGTCGCCCTCCGATGTAGGTCCCCTTTCCACCAAACCTTGAAACAGCAATTAATTCAATAACAATAGACACACCCGCTGAACTCCGTTCTCACTTCAAGAAACTCGCCTGGAGGAAGGTCGTCGCTTTCCAGACCCGCAATCCTATGCACCGTGCCCACCGTGAATTGACCGTCCGTGCTGCTCGCAAACGCCAGGCTGTAAGTCTCCGTGATATCTTGACCAGGGAAGCAAACTCATCCTCTGCTCACAGAACGTCCTTATTCACCCTGTCGTCGGTCTTACCAAACCCGGAGATGTCGACCACTACACTCGTGTCCGCGTCTACGAGGCCATTATGAAGAAATACCCCAACGGTCTCGGCCACCTCGCCCTCCTTCCTCTGGCGATGCGAATGGCCGGCCCTCGTGAGGCAGTCTGGCATTCCATTATCCGCAAAAACTACGGTGCTACCCACTTCATTGTCGGTCGTGACCACGCTGGCCCTGGCAAGAACTCGGCAGGCAAGGACTTCTACGGTCCCTACGATGCCCAGGACCTCGTCATCAAGTACCACGACGAATTGCAAATCGAGATGGTCCCCTTCCAGCAGATGACCTACCTTCCCAGCACGGATGAGTACCAGCCAGTCGACGAGGTTCCCAAGGGCGTCCAGACTCTCGATATCTCTGGTACCGAGCTCAGGAAGCGTCTGAGGACCGGTGCTCCTATTCCTGATTGGTTCAGTTACGAGTGCGTCAGTTCGTATGTATTTCGCTATCGCAGGCCACTCACCTTTTGATACAGGGAAGTCGTCAAGGTTCTCCGCGAGAGCTACCCTCCACGGAACAAGCAAGGATTCGTCATCTTCCTCACCGGTCTGCACAACTCCGGCAAAGACACGATCGCCCGCGCCCTCCAAACCGTCCTCCACCAACAAGGTGGCCGAAGCGTCTCCCTCCTCCTCGGCGAAACCGTCCGCCAAGAGCTCTCCTCAGAACTCGGCTTCTCCGCTGAAGACCGACACAAGAACGTCCAGCGAATCGCCTACGTCGCTGGTGAGCTCACCCGCGCTGGCGCAGCTGTCATCGCAGCTCCCATTGCTCCTCATGAACGCTCTCGCGAGGCTGCCAAGCAGCATGTGCTCCAAAGCGGTGGTGCTGGTGGAAACTTCTTCCTCGTCCACGTCGCGACCCCTCTCGAGCACTGTGAGGCTACCGACCGCAAGGGTCTCTATGCTAGGGCCCGTGCTGGGGAGATCAAGGGCTTCACCGGTGTCGACGATGTCTATGAGAACCCTGATAACGCGGACTTGACCGTCGATGTGACAAGGCAGACTGTCCCTGAGATCGTACACAGTGAGTTTCTTGTCTTGTGTCATTTCCTTTACCGGTTTCCTAACGGTTGCTCTCTCTTTCTCCCTAGGCATCATCCTCCTCCTCGAGACCAACGCACTGCTTTAGATTGTCTCAACGTAGATGCGAATGTACCATTATGTATCTATATATCCAGCCAAAATGTATTATTTGTAGAGTACGGGTAATTTATCGAGTTTCAAGAAATGAGCGTGGTTGTGGTTGACAGTCCGTAGATGATAATGTACAACGGTCAAGATCGACCGCTCAGATGACTACTACAATTCCTCGTTATGTCCTGGTCCATGTTCCTTTCCAGATGGTCGAAAGATGACGCTGAGGGCATTTACCGTTCTCCAGAACAGCCTCGAAAAGATACCGATGCAGTCGACGGTGCTATTTTTGCAGATCTTAAAGATGGATTTGAGGCGGTGCCTCAGCTGTTCAAAAATGTTGGCCGGCGGGAAGTCATCGTGTACCGCAGGTGATGGATGTGCCTAAGACCAAGAGTTAGAGGGATGACAGAGCAACGGTTATTAGACTCTGCGTACCTTGGCAGCTGTAGTCTCCTCAGCATGCTTGGCGATGACCTCCGATTCAGACTCGTCTAACTTCCTCCACATCCGCCTAAAGTCATCAACGGCTTTCAGACTTTCACTCAGACGGAACAGCGTGTTCATCATCGCCACAACCTCCGAGCGCTGGAGTAGATTGGATTGCGGGCTATGGCATCGGAGACGTTAGAAAATAGAATTATTCGGCGCTCAGGGATGAACGAACCTCAACGCCTTCTCATCCAGTTCAAACAAAACCTTCAATGCCGTTGCGACGCCCATGGTCTGGATCTTGCCCCATAAACGACATTTATCACAGCCTACACAGTCCATGATGCGGGTTACGTTGCGGAAATGGGCTTTGAATTCTTCTTTCAAGATCTGGAATCATTGTCTGTCAAGCCTAGATCGAGTGAATCGAAAACCCCGGATGCTTACATTGGCATTCTCGCCTCTGAACAGGACGCTCTCGTCGAATTTGCCAGCTTCCTTCGAAATGGAGATGATCTTGCCCAAGTAGTCGTGAGTGTGATCATCGTCGAGTTTGCTACCGGAAGAGCAGTAGTCATATCCTTCGAGTACCGGTGCCAGTCGCGAGACGGCTCGAAGCATGAGAATGGTGTTGAAATATAGGTATTGCAGTCGCTCAGGGTGCGAAGCAACTCTGTCGATAAAGCATTGCAGATTGGGTCCCTAGAAGGAAGGGTAAGTGCTATAAAATGAGCAGCCATCCAGAAATCATTACCCATTCTCCCGTAGACTGATTCAGCCATTCGTGACAAATATGAATAGATATTGAAGTGTGCAATCCTGAAATTTCGATTGAGCGAATGTGGAAGTAGCAGAACGCAGGACATACCAGAGATAACCTTGTAGTAAACTCTCTTTTCCAAACAATGCGCGTCCGAGTCCACCCCATCCTCATGAAGAGGTTCGATCATAGTGTCAGGTAGCGAAACGATTTCTGGTGATTTGGCAGTCATGAGATTGAGTTCGGACAATCCGAAGCAATTTTCCTCGTAGATAGCTCGCCATACTCTTCGAGCGTCCTGGCCAGAGTACCCAGTATAACGTTCGGGCACGAGTTGTAGGTCATAGTAATCACCCTCTGTATAAACAAAGTGAATTAATAAGCCTGGGACGTATTCGCGGATAGCACATACCTGTGTGGTCATCCAGGAAGCAAAAGTCCGAGTCTTTGTAATAACAGCCAGGCAGTTCATGCCGCTGAATATTAGGGTGAGCGGACGTCATTCCAGAAGGCCCAACGATTCACTCACTGCGTCTCGCGAAGACGGATCGACCTCGCTAAGTGCCTTGGCCCGCCATTTCTCCGGGATTTCGGACTGACCATCGAAGAACATTCTAGAGTTGAGAACTAATGCATAGAGAAGCGCTTCACACTCTACGCACCTCGTCCACTGTTGTGATGGCACAACCTTCGTTTGCGCATGAGCCAAAGTCATCCCAGAAGGGGCACTCTCGATAGAGATCAGCCTGGACGTTTGTAAGAGTCTTGACAGTTGATTCTCTCTCCAAAGGTACCCACCTGGAAGTAACGGAAGAAGGGGGTCTTGACCAAGTCCGACAGATTGTTGAATAGCTCTTCATTCACACTCTCGATAGTTTCAAAGTCACAAAGCGTCGTTTCAATTGGGCCAGTTAGCTGCGCGACGTCAGCAATCGTTGAAAGTCAACATATATTATACGCACCTCTGATTTTTCGCAAGTGGGCCGCTTGGTGGCTGGCCTGTGTTCCAACACATTTTGTACCTGGCCCTTCCTCACCAATTTATCGGACAGAAATGAGTCCGACCCGTGAACAGACCAGCCAAAGGCCTGGAGAATGAATACGAATTGGAGAGTACGACAGCTCGATAAAAGCTTCATCCTGGGGGTTGGATGAGCTCGAATATTGTAGATTGAGAATTGAGGAAGTTGGGAGTAGTTGTAAACGTAGTTCCACGTTGACCCAATTATAACTTTGCTTTGAGTGAAAGAGGCCGAACTGCCGATTCCCACGGTGCCTATTTACCGGACCGGCCTAGTCCAGTCTAGCGCCTTCAACAATTTCTTCCTCGACGCCGCCTCGAAAAGGCCTTTGACCAAAATCTCTAGTCTCGATTATCTGGTCTATTGAGGCAACAGTCAAGACGTACTAAAGGCTATGCCTATCCCAGCTTTTCAATGCCCTTGAGCTTGAGGATGCTCACATGCCAGAGTCCCCATCTTCTTCGCCTTGTTCGAACTTCGTATGCCCCAAACCTTGTGCGAAAATGACACCAGTGGCCCACTCTATCAACGAGCATCTGACCATACAACGCTGAGGGGGGGACAAAGCGCACAGGCCTAGGGCAAACATATGCTGGCACTGAAATTCAATTGGACAGATATGGGGCTTGGTAGCATCCATGTTGGGAGATGAGGTGAGAACCAAGCCAATACATGGTCTCATGACAACTGAGTACTGATAACGCTTTCTCCAACGCACCTCGATGCGATAGCCTCTGTCTTCTCAATGACGCTGACTGCCTTACCAGCCTACGAGTCCCGGCCTCCTACTCCTCCGGACTACACCAGAGAACCTCTTGAGAATGAGCAAACAGTGGCTTATTCCCCGCGTCCAGGTGCAGCAACTCCTTGTTCGGGAGTTTACATCAAGTCCTTCAGAGAAGCGACCATTATCTTGAACGAACAACGAGAGGGCGCTGAGGTACCGACCTACAGTCGTGGCGCAACGGTCTCTGGAGAAATAGGGTTGACTTGCCCACACGAGGTAGTTCAAGTTACCGTCAAGGTTTGTCTTCACGATCCAATCTTGCAAGTCGTCATACACTACCCCTTTCCTCAGCTATATGGCCAAATGAGCCTCATGGCAGCGGAGTATGGGTCTGCAGGGGCGACCTTGGTCTCTGACAGACATATCCTTTGGGATAAGCACGCGAATGTGGACCAGAACAAACATTGTCCCTCCATATTGCCCTTCGCTATAGGGTTCCCGGCTACATATACCTCGCCAGGCGGCAATGCGCTCCGGCTCCCCCCTTCGTTCGAAACCAGCTTCTTCGGCATTCCTCCCTTCTTCGCGAAATGTATCTATCTTTTGACCATCACGATTGTTAAAATGAGGCGCTACAGACTTGGCTCGTGGACCGCTTCCAAAGCGTTGGTTGCGCCCTCTGTTTTGCACACAGGGTTTGACATGGCTAATCACGCCCGTTTACCGCAGATTCAATATCTTTCTGAACTATCGACCACGCACAAGACCCCACCGCCCTGTCCTCAGGGTCGATTCTATATTTTTATCACTCAAGCCTGTCCCAGAGGAATGGCTGCAGCTTATAGCCACATTGGAAACTCAATCCGGGTCCAACGCGACTCCCGTCGAGTGCCATGTACGCTGCTTTGCCCCTTTCAAAGTATATACGCAGAGCTCATGGTCACAATTCACATCGCTTCGCAAACCCCAGCTTCTTATTCCTTCTGTCCTGGTATTCGCGATAGCCGATCCGATACCATTTCACATTCAGATTTGCAGTTCTTTGGCCTCGTTGCATGAATTGGTACCGCCGACCAGTCGCTCTTTGAACCCTACGAGTGGAGAAGATGCTTCGCTTTCTTCGTGTCCCGAAGGGATCCGAGTGCGGATTGTAAGGCAAGTGCAAGTCGAAATAGGCAGACACAAGAAAACCTTCCAGCAAACTATTGGAACATCAACGATGTCGCCAGTTCCTCCCGTTATGACAGAAGCTAATTCGCTTGATGAAGTCTGTCTTGACTGGCAGGGAGAAGCAAAGTTGGACAATCCAGTGACATGCGGAGGATTCAGCGCAGGCGGATTGATTGTTAAGGTAAAGAAAGATGGAATGGTGTTCATCTGCTGCCATTGACGTGGGTTTTTTTTCAGGATTTCCTGGTCCTCTCATTGACGCCCTGGACCGGGCGTTCTTCATTTCTGCTGCCCAGTGTCCAGATATCCCAACCGATTCGATTTGTGACGGAATCGTGGGTGGACACGGACAGATTGCATCCTCAGGATCTATGAAACCTATCGCACGGCGGTCTTCGAGGACATTGTCTGTGCTGTGTCAAGACGAAACGGAATGGACGCGCGCGTAGGAGGAAGTACGAAATTCCGAGATGCGAGTTACGGAATTGGAAGGAGGGGAATCGTCGGAGCTGGATCTGATAAGACACCTGTTTTATTTGTGTGATGCACCCCAGTTTCCGGGCGGTAGAACCGCAAGGGGAAGTGGACGGAGAAGGACGCGACGAACTGATATTTAATGTTCCTATAAGAACCGTTTGTGGTTTATGCCGCATGCACGTTGGTGCAGTGATAAATCAAAACCCTTGTCTGTAAATCGTATAAAACCCTGGAGTCCTCCTCTGGGATTCTTCCCCAATCCTCCTTCTGCTTCCAATCGCAGGTCTTCCTGGCTTTGCGAGACTATCAGCGAACTTGACGAGCCGCCAGTGCCCGACGAGCCGCTGCTTGATATCGAGCCGGAGCACAACAAACGCCAGCACAAACACAAGCCGCTTCTTCCACGAACAAATTCTGCACCACAGTTGATCTCTACCACCACCACCACCCCAATACATATCCATCAGTTGCAGTAAGTGGCGCTTTTTTTCTCTTTTTTTCTGCTCGTTATCGCGATTAACGTTGAACCCCTCTTCAGTACCATGGCCAGCCTTCTCCCCGTTGCCCGAGGCGATTCCTTGCGCGTTCGAGGCACAAGCCATATCGATTTCAAAACTGCCACCACGGGTGTCGCAGCCAAGTCGATGAGAAATGAGATCAGTCGTCTCGTCTCCACCGTCGAGGACACAGCGACCAAGAAGGTTCGCCTCCCCGTCCCGAGCCCCCCAAACCCTTCGGATTGCTGATCGCCGCCCTGCAGGCCTTCGACACTGAGATGCAGTCGTTCTTCTACCTTTTCACGCGATATCTCGCTGAGCGTGCAAAGAGCACAGAGCTGTACGTCCCAACTGCCATGTCTCGTCCGATCTCTAGCTGAACGCACCCATATCAGTGACTGGGACCGTATCAAGTCCCCCGCTGAGGATCAAATCGTGCCTTACGCCGATCTTCCAGCGGCTTCCGACATCAAGAACCTCAACAAGCTGGCCGTTCTCAAGGTCAATGGCGGGTTGGGAACCTCGATGGGAATGACAGGGGCGAAGAGTGCACTCGAAGTCAAGAACGACATGACCTTCCTTGACCTGACTGTTCGTCAAATCGAACATCTCAATACCACCAACCACGTCGATGTCCCTCTTATCTTGATGACATCCTTCAACACTCACGAAGATACCCTCCGGATCATCAAGAAGTATGCCAATCAGCAGTTGCGCATTACCACCTTCAATCAGTCGCGATACCCTCGAATCTACAAGGAGACTCTTCTTCCTTGCCCTAAGCGCGCAGACGATGACAAGAAGCACTGGTACCCTCCCGGTCACGGTGACTTGTACAACGCTCTCCTGCACTCCGGTGTTTTGGATCAGCTCCTCGCTGAGGGCAAGGAGTACTTGTTTGTGTCCAACTCGGATAACTTGGGAGCTGTGTGCGTGTTTACTTCCCTCTTGACGATTTGCAACGAGGCAGTGTTCTGATACGCCATCTCAGCGTTGACGAGAAGATCTTGCAACACATGATCGACTCCAAGGCTGAATTCCTCATGGAAGTTACCGACAAGACGAAGGCTGACATCAAGGTTTGTCCTCATGACCCTTTCGCTTATTTTGCCGCATGTTCATTCCAAACTCTCTTTGCCCCATGGCTATAGGGTGGTACTTTGATCGGTACGTCGTAGCGCTCAGGGAATCGTTTACCTGGCTTACCTCCATTGCTCTAGACTATGAGGGATCCATCCGACTCCTCGAAATTGCCCAAGTTCCTTCGGAGCATGTCGAAGACTTCAAGTCGGGTAAGTGATGGCGTCCTGTGATTGCGAGCCCATCTAGAATGGTTTTTCATCCAGTTCGCAAGTTCAAGATCTTCAACACCAACAACTTGTGGATCAACCTCAAGGGTAAGCTAAGCTCGTACGGTCTTTGGTGCCGATTCTAATCGTTTGGTGCAGCTCTCAAGCGGGTGATGGAAACCGAAGGCATGGAGTTGGAAATCATCATTAACCCCAAGGTCAATGATGACGGCCAAGCCGTGGTCCAACTCGAGACTGCTGCTGGTGCTGCCATCAAACACTTCAAGAACGCTCACGGTATCAACGTTCCTCGAAGCCGATTCTTGCCTGTCAAGAGTTGCTCCGATCTTCTGCTCATCAAGAGCGACATCTACTCCCTGCAGCACGGTCAGCTCGTCATCAACCCTCAACGCATGTTTGAGACCACTCCTGTCATCAAGCTCGGTGACCACTTCAAGAAGATCCAGCAATTCCAGAAGCGATTCAAGAAGATACCCCAGATTTTGGAACTCGATCACTTGACAGTGACTGGCGATGTGTATTTCGGTCGCAATGTCACCCTACGGGGTACAGTCATCGGTGAGTTCGAATAGGTTCACTTGCGGTCTGTTTTTGATCCTGAACGGACCATTCCACCAGTCGTCGCCAACGAGGGTCAGCGTATCGATATTCCTGATGGCTGCATCCTCGAAAACAGGCTTCTCTCTGGAAACCTTAACATGATTGTGAGTTGCCTGCTCGCTTGTCACCTGTGTGTACATTGCTCATTGTCTATCGCTTCTCCTTTAGGAATTGTAACGCCTTTTTTTGGCTGTGGGATATGGGCTGCGTGTTTTTAGAAGAATTAAAACGAAACGGACACTTTCTATTGCTATATACTTTTACCCTCCTTTCATCTAGCCATCATATATCTTCTTCGCGATTTCATCCAAACGGGCCTCACGACTTTAATACGACGATACCTTCTCGCGAGGCCGTACTTGGGTCCTCCATTTACGATTTCTCCTTTTTGTATTCGCGGACTTGAATTAAATACTAGATGCAGAATCAACTGCCTTGGCTTTGGACTTGTTCATGGAGATAGATAAAACACAATGAAGGGAGGAATGCTCAAAACGCCGGGACGTTAGATTATGCGCCACGGCGATCCAGGGCAATATGTACAAGCTTCAATCATTCAAATATATCTTGAACTAACCCGGTGTAGATGTAAGATCCACTGAGAGCGCTCAGATGGAACACGGCACACCGCACAATATTTCGAGTGTCGTCAGAGGCAAGGCCTGAGGAATTCTTGGAATGAGAACGTGTTGAAGAAATACGTTTAGGGTTTCTCTCTAAATCATATTGAGGGGAAGGGACTATAAGATTGGCGGAAAAAGTATCGCGCCCATGTTATCAGATCGACCAGGTCGTTGGTGACTACCTGCTCCTTTAAATTGTCGAACACCGTGCTGGTACATGCGGATGGCCTCGAGGCTCTTTCGGAAAGACTTCAATTTTGGGAAGACTTCAAAGTTCATCGATTCAATTGAGAACGAGAACGCCCAGATAGCATTCAAACGGATCCTGGCTCGCTTTCTTCAAACGAGTTAGCATAATGGAGGTCGCCGTCCCGGACGCCCCTTGCGGCGTCGGGTTATCGTGCATCGGAGAAGGTTTTCCAATCTTTCAATTGCAAGCTTGAATTCAATCATGAGGGAGGTCATTTCGAGCGGCGATTTAACGATCGTCGGACGCTGCCGATCGGAGATTGAAAGTAGTCAAACCTTATTTTCAACTATCATCAGAAATCCCAGGCTGCTCAACACCAACCCCATCCTCAAGACTCTCCGACATGGGTGAGTATTGTCCCTTCGTCGTCTGCCACGTCCCGCTCACCCTTTTGCTCGCCGTCAGGTATCTCTCGCTCCTCCCGGCACAAGCGCTCAGAAACCGGTGCGCAAAGAGCACACTACCGCAAGAAGCGAAAGTTCGAGCTCGGTCGCCAGGCTGCTGCCACTAAGATCGGCGCTAAGCGAGTCCACACCGTCCGTGCCCGTGGAGGAAACCTCAAGTACCGTGCTCTCCGTCTCGATACTGGCAACTATGCATGGGGCTCTGAGAACATCACCCGCAAGACGAGGTTGATTGGTGTCGTATGTCCAATTTATGGCGGATGAAGGAAAAATTCAGAGTCTGAGATACCTTGTCAGGTCTACAACGCCTCCAACAACGAACTCGTCCGAACAAACACCCTCGTCAAGGGCTCCATCATCCAGATCGATGCCACCCCATTCAGGCAGTGGTATGAGGCCCATGTACGCAAAGCTTTGATTCTCTGAAACTCCATGTGTTCTAACAGGCGTTTTCAATTCAGTACGCTCAACCCGTAACAAAAAAGGGCAAGTCCACGATCGAGGCCACCGATGAGCCCAAGAAGCTCTCGAACCACGCTCAGCGCAGCTTGGATGCGAAGAAGAAGGGTACGCCGTGAAGCTCTTGGGTAGTTCGGAGCAGCTCATTTATCTATTCTTTCAGATGCCAAGATCGACCCTCTCCTCGAGAGCCAGTTCGCTGCCGGTCGTCTCTACGCCTCCATTTCCAGCCGACCTGGTCAATCCGGCCGTGCTGATGGTTACATCTTGGAGGGTAAGGAGCTCGAGGTGAGTGTCATCCATGAGCTCGCTCTCATTCCTCGTTCTGACATGCGCACAGTTCTACCTCAGGAAGCTCCGATCAGACAAGAAGAAGCACGCTCACGCCTAAAATTCTCGCTTGTCGTTCGTGTATCTTAGCAATACGATCATGCTTTTTTTCTTGTCGTTGCGACTCTGAGCCCAGCAGGAACACGAGTCTGAGGAAGAATCGATATCCATGCGGGCACTCCCTCTCCCCATCTCCCTATGTCTACGCCATGTCTATGACGCTCGTATGTCTGCACTATTACTCCATCAATGAAAAACGATATGGCCGCTCAGCTGATATAAAAATGGATTAAGCAAAAAAATACAGTAAGGCCTAATAGTAACGAATGGGTAGCGGTAAAGCATATGGCACAATCACCGATTCGACTTCTTCCTCTTCTTCAACTCTTTGGCCTCTACTGGACGTTGACATACTGGACATCGACCAGAAACATCAGTCAACCATGGGTCTAGGCATGTTTGCTAGAACGAGGAAGGAAGTCAGCACTCGGAGACATGGAGACATCGACGAATTGAAATGGCTAGGCTCACATGGAATACGTGACCACAAGCAAGCAGTCGAAGAGGTTGTGCACCATCTCCGGCATCTGTCAGCTTCAACTCTCCCTGTGAATCGTCTTGATGCGATATTGGACTCGAACTGCTGCTCGCCTCTCCTGGTGTTGGTCTCGAAGATGAAGACGTAGCGGCGAGCTTGCGTTTGGGCTCCTCAAAGTCCATGAGACAGATGGCGCATGACGCTCGGTTCCCTTCCAACACGACAAATGGATACTCGCTTCGCTCGTACTGACCCTCCCAGACCTCCTGTTCCTTCTCACCCGATGGTGAGTTGGGTTGTTGGGCAGGTCCTCCTTCCGTGTTGTCTTTCGTTACCTTCCTCTTGAAGAACCTGAATCGAGACTTTTTAGAAGGCGTAGGTTGCGTGGATGCTTCAGGTTGCTGAGGTGGGTATTCGTGCTCGGCGCTGAGCGACGACCCAAGCGGGTTTTCAGCGGTATTGCTGTTTTTCGTGTCGAGGTCTGGAGATTTGGCGGGACTGTTGGTAGGCGGTGGCGGGATGTACATAACCAGAGGAATTCTATCCACCAATGATTTAGGTAGTTTGCCAATGTCGGGTTTGATCATATGCGGGTTTTGAGCTGGGTGTCGGCCAATGATGAAAAGGAAGATGTTCCAGAAAACCTGTTTGGGTGGGAGAGCGTTTGAGTATAGTAGATAGTGAGAGATGGATGAGTCATGACTTACGAAGAGAATCGGGGCAAGCACGAGGACGATGAAGCCTAGAAGGAGGACCTCGAGAACCATGACATACATGATGCACAGGATTCCAAAGGTCAACCACCATAGATGCGGTGACGTATGTCTACATGTGTTAAGAGACGTGTATTGCAGAATGTGAGCTGTTAAGAACCAGCTCAGTGTCAAAAGCGAAGAAAAGAGAGTGAGTCTGTATGATAGCGCGTTGTCAGTCAGCTGCTAAACATTGTCGTGAAGATCCAATTACCTTGAATACAAGTGAGTATAGGGCAGATGAACGGGTGGCGGTGGGTCGGCAGGTTGTGGTGGAAATGGATTTTCGGGATCGGGGAACGCGTTGGTCTGGGGAGCGGCAGGATTAGGCTGCGTGTTTGCTGTGACACCAGGCGTTGGCTGTCCAGTCACAGCATTGGGTGCGTTGGGCTGCAGCCTGCGGCTAAGTAGAAAAACGAGATAAGCATCTGTGATATCTCACAGCGATAAAAAGAACGCGTACGCCATTTTGACTCGCACAAAGTCCCAGTACGCCATCCCAGTCGCGATAACGACGCGGGCAATCCATAGACATGCCCAGATGCCCAGCGGGCGGTCACAGGCCTCCCATTCCGTCTGGCGAGGATTCTCCTTGCTCCTCCATCGCGTAGCCGAGAGTGCGACTAGCGTTGAGATAACTGCTACCTATAAGATGCGCAATGCAATGCATGATCAGCTCTATTATCACATCACACGCGCAGAGATGTAAAGTTGCATACCTGTGCAAACCCCCAGCAGAGATTCCAAACCAGTGCCATCTCAGACTTTCTCGCTGGCGTTGCGCCGCGCCCGATGCCAAGAGACGAGAGCAGGCTGCGAAACCAGCCCTGGTGTGGTTGTGGGAAGGGGAGTGGGTTGGCAGTAGCAGTGGCGCTCGGCGGTGGTACGAGTGGGTTCGACGAAGCAGCTGCCTGTCCAGCTGTCGTCGATGCGCCAGCAGTACTGGCATTCAAAGGGCTCTGCAGGTCTGTCGACCAGTGCTGCAGAACTGCCAAGGCCACCGAGGACGATGGATCAGGTTGTTGCGGGGGAGGCGGCGGGGTCTGTGGCGCCCTTGAATCGTCCATCGCTGGCGACGGTGGTGCTGGCGGTGGTGGGTTATACAGCGGTGTAGTGTGGTCCCCAGACGACGAGGGGCCTGGTGGGGAGAGCGGTGCTGCTGTTGGCTCCTGAGCAGACATTAATATTGGGCGAGCTGTGACCTAAGGCTATGCGGGGTCGAGTGGTTGGCCGCTGTCAGAACTGTGGACTAGGACGAGCAAAGCGGCCCATATAGTACAGAGGGTATAAAGGAGAGAAAGCTGGGGACAAGGACTGTGGGTGTGGGCGATACAGCGATGGGCAGAGCCAACAGCTGCTTCACCAGGAACATCCTTGTTTGGAGTCCATATTTATCCCGATTGCACTGCTTTCCGGCTTCAATTCAATTCATTCACTTCAAAAATCCTCTCGATCGCAAAAAAATCCCAATCCTTGGTGCAGCCAGGAAAATCTTTATTCACGCCTACTGTACACTATTTCTCATGCCTGCTTCATCACCCTGACCTTTTGCCATATCGGTGTCAAGGCCTGGGATACCGTCGTGGCAGCTAAGTTCACTCGGCTTAGCATCTTGTATTTGGATAACGTGAACACACACGTACCGATTTCCATCCAGTTGCGTTCTTCGGGATCTACAATAGCCTTGAACAACCCTCGACTTCTCCACCGGTCGGGGTGGAATGCCCTCGAGTTCTTCTCGACCAGGCTGATGTAGTCCTGGGTCTTCATATGGTTCTTGAGCTCTTCAAAGAAGTACTCGACCGAGTCCCAGTCCACATCCTCTGGTAAAGACAGTTCGTCGGGGCGTCGCAATGTCGGCCAGGGAACGTCGTCGATCGCAAGAGGATTGTCTTTCGAGAATTGGGTATCGCTAAAGGTCTTGCTGACCTCCCGGAAACGTTCAATTGCCCGAGCAGTTGTCCATCTCCCAGAAGACCAGCGCTCCTTTTTAGCTTGGCGCTCCCGAGCCCGCTCAGCTTTTGCGGCTTCCTTCCTCGCCTCCTCCCGTCTGATTTGCGCCTCTGCCTCCTGCTGTTCCTGCCTAAACCTTTCACGTTCCTGTCGGATGCGTTCCTCCTCTTGTCGCTTCTTGGCCTCCGCCTTGGCCCATCTCGCAGCTTCCTCAGCTTCTTCCCGTGCTCGCCGTTCATGTGCTGCTTTCTCCCATATAGGACGGTCGGCTTCTAGCTGCGCTAGTTTGCGGCGAGATTCCTCGAGTTGTGCTGCCCTGGAAGCCTCTTCCGCTGATGAGAAAGCGGCGGATGAGGGGCCAGGCTTAGTACCACCGTCTTCAAAGTCCGAGAACCCTCGCATTGAACTATCGCGATCGATTTCTGGATGGCCTACAGAGACGTCAGCCCGGCAGTGGAAGCGAACATTCATGACCAACACCCACAAAATCCACTGGGAGGATAAGGCTGGAATTGCTGAAGAGGTGGTATGCCGTTCATTATGTCTTGCATGAGTTGCTGTTCGCGCTGACGTATCCGCGCTTTCTGCTCCTCTTCCCATCGCTTTCGTTTCTGCTCTTCTCTCTCCCGTCGTCTAGCTCGGAGTTCGCGTTGTGCGACTCCAGTAGGGACACTTGGTGCTCGCCTCTCTGGAGTTGAGCGAGCGATATTCGCTCTCTTTCGGGGCGAGTAGTCCTCATCCTCGTCCTCCTCTTTAACAGCTTCGAATCTAGACTCGTATCCCTCTGTATCAAGGTCAGTATCTGTTATAGAATGATGGTGGAAGCCAAATACCTTTACGTTTATTACTGCTCTCGGGGGGCATGCTGTGAGACTGGCGAGCTTGGTGGTAGACGGGTGGATGGCTTGGTCCAGCCTGACTTACGGGCTTCTTCCTCATCGGTCGGGGAGCTACATGAGCTTTCCTTGTCTTCGATGGCGTCTTTAGCCTTACGCGGCGAGGTGCCACTGGTGACCTGGGGTTTCGGTATTGCTGTTCTTCAGTAATCATGCCTGCAACAAGGTACTCCTCGTCCTCATCCTCATCGTCCCCGTGGTCGTCCTCAGAGGTGTCGCGTAAGCTTTCCATCGTAACGTCGACATGGACGCGTTTCTTCGGCATATCCCCCACCGTGTTGTCGCCCTCAAAGACGCGTTTTCCTGCTGGCGTTGGGGCTCTGCGGCCTTGAGGTTGCGCGTTCGCGTCCTTGGGGCGTATCGTTGATAATGCAGGGATCGGTTGGACGACGCATTCGTAGAAAGAGTCGAGTTTGTAAATATCCCATTGATCTTGGGAGCAATACGCGAGTTGCCTATTACACGGTAGCCAAGTTAGTTGTCCAAGTGAGGCAAAGTAGACAACAGCAGCTGTAAACGCACCCACAAAGGTCTACGACGCGTGGCCACATCCCCTCGTCCTTTGCCCCTTCCTCTTTACGCGCTCGTGGAACGAATCTCCATGAGCTCTGGCCATTGGGGGATACTTCGAGGACTATCCGCTTTGGTGGGTACTTCTCTTCTTGCTGGATGTTGAGCTTGCGAAATTCGAGGTTCACGTCCTGGCCACTGGCGGTGAGAGGGTCGAATGCAGAGAAGTGAAGTGTGGAGTTGGGGTTGCGCAGCACTCGGGCTTTCTGGGTTGCGTCCAGCACGCCGACTGTTGCTCCTACGTCCACGAGGTTGAGCGGTTTGTTGTGATGAGTGGCTGCGGGGGCATCGGGGTAGTGTTGCATGGGTGTATGTCGGATTCAATAGCCAAGCTGCGTGTCTAGATTATATTTGAAGATATAAAAGCACCATAAAGCCCAAGAAAGTGGTCGTCGTCGTCGTCGTCGTCGTCTTCAATGCTGTGGGACAAGTTATTGTGGAGTGCCATCACATGTTCTTTTTTTAGAACGGTAGGTACGACACGTGATCGCGGAGCATTGGCGAGACGCGACGCGAAGGATTTTCGAACAATTATGTTGCTAAGAGATTGAGAAGACTGGCAGCTTCGTGGATATCAGAGCCGAGTAGGTACATGAGCGTCTAGTACTGAACAAAAAAACTGCTATCAAGGCTCTCGTAAGGTATCCATGGTATCAGAGAACCTGAACAGAAACTTGTCAATGAACTGTATATGTGTGTAAATCCCAGTTGCGAAATTCTCTCACCTCGAGTCAGCTCGTCTTCAATTTATCGCGCTGCTGTCACGGTCTGGGTGGACCCAAAGGCAGGGCTTACAGTCACCGTCGAGACGATGGTAGCACTGACCGGCGATCCCACCGGATTTCGAACAAACACTGGGGAGGATGAGGGGACGACGACCGTGAAGGGGGAGCCAGTCGGCTGCGAGACGTGAACGTTCATGGGATTGCTCTTCGCGTTGATCTTCGCGGCAATAGATGCCAGCGCACCCAAAATGCCGATGAGTAGGAGGGTTTGGATACTCGAAAGGATAATCAATCCGCGATAGGACCCAGAGGTCTTTTGGTGAGGCACGGGTGGAGTGGCTTTGTCCGACATTTTTGCTGGCTCAAATTGGCTTGAAAAGGTGCTCGGGAAGACAGTATGGGACTCTTTGGACAAAAGGCTCCACTTTGGCGTCAGTATTTTATATTTTTCCTCTGTGATAACGATCTGTACGACGATGAGTATCATTGGCAGTCGGTTGCAAAGGTGCCTTGGGGCCTCAGTCGTGTTGCTGGGCAGGGGGCTTTGTAATTCATGGCACGCCACATGCGCCCATCTTGTACTATCCTTTGTGTGCTCTGAACTTTACGAGTGCACTTTAGAGACGCTGCTTCAAGGTGCTCGATGAATCGAAAGCCCACAGGCGGCGACTCGGGGCGACTTTCACGAAAAAAGCGCGCTTAAAATTCGACTGGAGCAAAGGAACGTTGGGCGTGAGCACAGGAGCAGCACCGACGGGCAGTCCGGCGGAATCGGCCTCTAAGGTTATCCAGCGGAACAAGGAGACCAAGCCACCGGCAAAGAAGTTGAGCCAAGCTGTCGAGCGAGCGCCCACAAGCGCCCTGATCTCGATGACTAAGCGAAACATGAGACACCGCTTTTGGCCTGATGCTGAACTTGAATCGACAGAATGTGACTTGCGCCCTTACACCATTGTTTCGAGTCAGCTGTAGTCTTTCAGACCATCTACAACCGAGTCAGTTTCTGCTCAACAATTTGGTTTAAAAATCCGGCAAATACTGCCTATCCGACATCATGACAACACTGCGCTCATTCCAGAACGAGATCGAGGAGATTCATAACAGAGAAGTATCAAGACAGCGAGCACTAGGAGCAACAGTGGTCGAGAAAGACAAGGAAAAGGAGAACAAGGCGCTGAAGGGAAAGGCAAAGGAGGACTCTACCACCCCTTTGGCTAAACAGGACACGCCGGACATCGCTGATACTGAATCTGACACACGGGGCATGGAGGACGACGAGCAGATATTGGTATGCAATTCCATTCATTACCGGGACCGATTATTATAGCCAACGAATCATTTACCAGAACTTCCTACTCTCCAACAACCCTGCGGATCACGACACAGCTCGCGATCGGTTAGCAGCGGTCTTGACACAGAATAACGGGGAGTATGTTATCCGAATAGGACAGCGACCTCCTCAAGAGTCATTATACGGCGGAACACTGACTGACGAGGCCGATGGCTGGTCAGGAACCGCAAGGTCATTAGAGGAGGTTCAGACCATCGTCCAGAAGCTCACGAAGACCGTGGAGGAAGTCGGTGGAAGGGCTCTCGTTCTTTTCGATGTCAAGACAGGGCATCCGAGAACGACAGTCCTGCTCCGGCTTCCCCCTCCGAACGTTTCCCTGACGCCAGAGGTGCGATGCGCGGTTGTGGGGAACGTTGATAGCGGGAAGTCCACTACGTTAGGAGTACTGACTCGAGGTGAGTCTTATGCACCCGTGGGCATAGTTCAGCCTACAGCCTTTCTTCGAAGGGGTACTTGATGACGGGCGAGGGAAGGCCCGTGTCGGTCTATTCCGCCACAAACATGAGCTCGAGACTGGACGGACATCCAGCGTTGGGATGGAGGTCAGTTGGACACAATTCCCATTTCCAATGTCCTGTTCCTCAAAACGTTTCGTTCACAGATCCTTGGGTTTGCTCCGTCTGGGCACCCTATCTTACCTAACACGACGCCCAACGCCGACCCTGACACCATCAGGCGCGAGAAACTTGGATGGGAGGAGATATCTATGCAGGCTGCCAAAATAGTATCCTTCATAGGTAAATGGCCAACCTCGATAATTCTTGGCCTGGCCCTTCTCATTTGAACCGACTAGATTTGGCCGGACACGAGAAATATCTCAAGACGACTCTTTACGGGCTTACTTCCGGGGCTCCATCCTGCGTAATCCTAATAGTCGGGGCAAATGCAGGGCTAATAGGAATGTCGAAGGAGCATCTGGCAATTGCACTTGCACTTAGCGTCCCTGTCGTCGTGTGTATAACGAAGGTAAAGCTGCAAGCTTGTCATCTGAGTTGAGATTGACTCGCCATGTATAGATTGACATGACCCCTCCAAACGTACTGGCCGAGTCAATAAAGCAGGTCGTCAAAATCTTGAAGAGCCCTGGATGTCGGTACGTTTAATGACCCCCACATGTCAGCCCATTTCCTTAGCCACTTGTTCTCCGCCGTAGAAAAACGCCAGTGTTCGTCAAGTCGATGGAGACCGCCGTTGATATTGCTACATCCTTCGGCTCTGACCGGATATGTCCCATATTCCAGCTGTCCAATGTTACTGGCCAGGGCCTCGACTTCGTTGGTGTCCGTTTCCAGAATTCATCCTCAAGTGACTCAATTTTTGCACAGCTTCGCACTTTCCTCAACTTGTTGCCTTCTAGCGAGGGGGACAAGGACAAATTTGCAGTCGACCAGCCTTTAGAGGTATAATCATCTCATTTGAACGTACGCTCGAGTGCTCACGTCAAACCAGTACTCGATAACGGAAGTATGGTCCGTTCCGTACGTTGGTACAGTTGTGAACGGGATCATGAATTCTGGAACAATCAAGTCTGGGGACATGGTGATGTTGGGCCCAGACTCGAACGGTAACTGGCAGACAACCATGGTTAAAAGCATGCAGAGAAAGAGGTACGTTGCCTTGACGAAATATCAATGCCTCTGGCATGAATATAAGCTTTTAGAGCGTCCGTAAACTCCGCTGAGGCTGGTCAGTGTGTTTCAATAGCTTTGAAGAGGATACGACGGTCTGCAGTGCGGAAGGGGATGGTTTTGGTGCACAAATCCGATACTCCTCCTAAAGGTACGCTTTGACCGGTTCTCGGGATGGCCTGCTCACATGGACCTTCGTTCACATATTCCCAGCAACCCGGCAGTTCGAAGGCCAAGTGCTGATCCTTTAGTACGTGACCTTCTTCCAAGCCCTTCTGTGTCTGAATGTTGTCCCTAGCCACAATACAACCCTTCAGAGAAACTACCAGGTATAGTACTGTCGGTCTTGGCTTCCCGCTGCGCATTACTCAACACTTCGATATCTCAGGCGATGTTGCACTGTGGAGTGAGTGTCAACCTCGCCTTTGCCTTCAAACCAGTTCCAATAATTTTTGTAGGCAGTCCGTCAGACAGTGCGAATAATAGAAATGGACCATCCTCAGGGAGTCCTTCGTACAGGAGATCGTGCAACAGTGCGGTTCGAGTTCATCTCTCAGCCGGAGTTTGTCAAAGAAGGCATGAAGTTGTTGTTCCGAGAAGGGAAGACGAAGGTACTGCGCATTGCGATACCATTATACCACCTTGCTAACCGTTGTCATAGGGGCTTGGAGTGATAACCAAGCTTTTGTAGACTGTTTCGATAACTGACACTGCATGTATATGGCTGCAACGATTGCGATATACGACTATATGACGTCAGCTTGGTTTTGAGGACCATCAACTCGCAGCCAAAAAGACGAAGCCCCCTTAATTTACGGGACTGACGTGAGTTCTAAAAATAGCAGTTGTGCTGGGCTTGCTTTTCCGTTTCGTCATGGTCGACATTCCAATATGCTGAGAAAATCCTCCTATAGGGTGTTCTTCTCCTCTTGACATCTCCCTCGACCTTGACCCTCCTCTCTTTTCGTAGCCATATAGATGCGAGGTCCAAGACCAATACCGCCTGAGCTTAACCCGAGGGATTCTGAGAAATGGTCGACATATGTAAGTAGTCCCCACTCCACTGCATGCAGTAATACCTGAACGTCTCCCCCCAACAAGTCGAGCTTCGATACAACCCCTAGGTACCCTTCTGGTACTCGATCTAGCTTGGCGTCGATATCCGAAGCCGAGAAAGTGCGTATTTACAGAGCAACATTGAACGGCTTACGGTTGACGGCTGGAACGCAGTACCTGTTTTCGTTTGATGCCAAAGACTTTGAAGCTTTCTCTGCTGAACCTCCAGACCCCGAGGACGATTTAACAACAACCCGCAGATCATTTCCGAAGGCGACCGATCTGGTGTCAATCAGAGGATGCGGGAATGTTCTTGCGCTAGTGACTCTCATCGGGGGACTAATATCGCTATTGTGAGTAGAATCAGCTATTGGATTGTTTGTGTGGATCACTGAATCTGAGGACTGTAGCGCCGTATACCCTATCGTAGCCGTATTCACTCGAGGACAAGCCTCGAACTTGGGAGCGTATAATATTGGTGGAATCAACGCGTCTGGGCAGGTGCAGTAGCTACTCTCGCCTTTACCTCACAAGCGTCACCGACATATCTTTCGCTTAGATTCCAGTGATACGAGGCGACTATGGGCTCATTGACAATGATACCCCGAGAGAGGCTTATATTAAAACGTCTTGGAGGGATCCGTCGGTGGAGATGCAACTCGTCTTTTCAGACGAGTTCAATGTCGATGGTCGGACTTTCTACCCAGGCGACGATCCATATTGGGAGGCTGTCGACTTGCACTACTGGGTACGGACCAACTCAGGTTTTTCTCCGGAATATATTGACGATCAAGGCTACAGGCGACAGGAAATCTTGAGTGGTATGACCCCGGAGCTGTTACGACACAGGGTGGCGCACTGCAGATTACTCTATCACAAAAACAGACGCACGGTCTGCAGTACGAAGGGGGAATGATATCTTCATGGTACGTTTCGGAACGTAGAGATTTACGATGATCATGATGGACGGTTGACGCGTCCCAACACCAGGAACAAGTTCTGTTTCACTGGTGGATACTTCGAAGCATCTGTAATGCTTCCAGGGCCAAACAACGTTGTTGGACTTTGGCCTGCGGTCTGGTCGATGGGAAACCTTGGTCGGGCTGGATACGGCGCGACCTTGGAGGGAGTAGTACGCTTTTCGCCCCCTTTTTCACGTTCGATTTGTGCTGACGGTAGAAAACAGTGGCCATATACGTATGATAGCTGTGACGTTGGGACGGCTCCGAACCAAACTATCAATAACTTGCCGGTGGCAGCTACCGAAAACGGAGATGAAAGCCACGGAGGCGTCTTGTCCTACCTCCCAGGCCAGAAGTTATCGCGATGCACCTGCGCGGGGGAAGACCATCCGGGACCAAAGCACCCTGATGGAACGTTCGTCGGGCGCGCAGCACCCGAAATTGATGTCTTTGAAGCGCAGGTAAGGATGAATGGATCGAGAACTACAGGAGGACTTACGGCCAGCCATAGGTGGACGGGACGACCTTGACTGGAGATGTGTCCCAATCAGCTCAATGGGCTGTGAGCACAAAATGTCTAGTGGAGTCTTTGGATCACCTACTTACGAGAACTTCAGCCTTTCAATGCAGGGTATAAATGGAAGGATACCCCTCAAAACCTGATCATCGCCGACACATCAATATCGAAACAAAACACATATGTCGGAGGTGCGACACAGCAAGCCACTTCGGTCACCACTCAAACAGACCAAAACTGTTACGAAGGAAGTGGTCAATGTTTCTCTGTCTATGGCTTCGAGGTTCGTTGTCAGTTCTTCGCTGTTGCAACCATGGCTCAATCCGACACTCGCAGTATCGACCGGGATTTGACAATGCATACATCTCCTGGGTATCCAACAATGCACTAGCGTGGACATTGATGTCTGGCGGGATGGGAGCAGACACCGAAGTTCAAATTTCAGCGAGACCAATCCCTCAGGAGCCAATGGCATGTTCTTTTCACACCATTGCTCTCACCACTTTTAACGCTTGTTCAACGACCTCATTAGTACATGATCATCAATTTGGGCATCTCTCGAAGCTTCGGAGCCGTGGACCTTGCCCATCTCCCCTTCCCTGTTCACATGAGAGTTGACTACGTTCGCGTGTATCAACCAAAGAATGCCATAAACATCGGGTGTGACCCGAAAGAGTTCCCGACGGATGCGTACATTAAAAAGTGAGTACGCGTCATTTCACAATCAAAGGACATAATTGATGTTTCTCCAGGCATATTGACGCGTACACGAACCCCAATCTCACGACTTGGGTTGACGACTACCAACAGCCATGGCCGAAGAACTCGCTGCTCCAACAGTGCTGAAGATACCCTCCTCAACCCACCGTTACCCGAAATTGTAGCCATAGTTTTGCATGTAAACACGACAACACGATTCCTAGACACGGTTTGGACTGGATACACTCAGCACAAGCAAGGGAGGTGCATTGTCACCATGTTGCACGTCCTGCCCGGAGGGTTCCCATTTCCGGTTTGGAGGAAAACGTCGTAGTAGTTGCGGTCACTGGTGCTGCATGCAAGGAAGTTGAGCTGTCTCGGGTTGCGAATGATGATGGTATCGCCTTCCAAGCCCCAGTTCGAAGTAGTAGCGGTGGCGCCGAGCGAAAGCGCCTTGTACGGAGTAGACCCAGATTCGTCGAGATTGAGGTATGTCTTTGTGCCATTGGCGTTGTTCAAGGATATAGTACCGCTGATCGTGAAGCGTCCCGAAGAGGATTCAGGACCGAGCATTGGAACTCCACCTGACGGGTTCACTTGAGTATTATTTCGTCTCGAAAGGGAGTTCGTACGCACCGCGATCCTGAAGGTAGAAATGGTAAACCGGACTTGTTACTGTGCGAATTTGAGATCCTGTAGGAGCAGGCCCGGGCACGGTGGACGTTGGGGGGTTGGGGATGGTAGGAGTCGACGTTGTGACAACAGGTGGCGTTGTGGTCGCTGGCGGATTCGATCCAGGAACGCACTGAGAGTACCCTGAGGTCGACGATATGAGTAGCAGATCCACAAGAGGCCGAAGGATATTTACATTGGTTGGTCGCTGTGCAGGTGTAGCCAGATACACAGCTCGTGGGCCCAGTCCTTGAGAGTTTCGTTCAAGTTAACATCGAACGAACTCTGTTGCGAAATTCTGAGAGGCTCATTCACCATCCTTGCCCTCCGCATTGTCCGTATGCGGGGGCTTGCGACTGTGCAGCAGCTGAACCAGCTAATAACACGAGAACGCTAGAAGCGAGAGTAATCGAGTGAAGCATTATAGTCGCCGATTTTGACCGCAAAAATCAAGTAACAGGAGAAGCGGCCTTAAATTCAGCATGGATAATACTCGGCGTTGAAGCTTCGGTTTTATTTGAACGTCCAGGTGACCAGAGTTGCGGAGACTGGCTAGCTAGCATTCTCCACGGTTGATGCAGTAGACTGAGTATCTCGGGACATAGAAGAGAGGTACAGCCGTTCGGTAGCGGTTTCCGTTCGAAGCCTTGGCCCAAGAGGCTTGGAAGAACGATCTCTGATAACCCAGAGTCTGGTCACGGACAGCCAGTCTTCTTCCTTGCCCTTGTGTGTGTGTGCTCGAGTGGACAGGACCTCAATGACACAGCCTAGGCAATTCCAGTGGAGGCTGCGCATGACGATGACGATGATGGTCAAAAACAAGCGCAGAAGGGTGGCTGTCCTCCAAGAATATGCTCATTTAAACCATCATCTGGCATGATGTCCGCCTCATACACGCCCATCCCAACTTCGGACACAGATAACTTCCAGATTACACAGAAGGAGAGTTCCAGTGGAAAGAGCAAGACTCTACGAAACCGGATTCTCATTGCTGTTGCTTGCGTCTTCGTCCTCTTCCTCACCTTTAAAGCCGGCCAGTACGCAGCTCATCCGAGCTCACTGTCAGATCCAGCTCGTCCACCAGCCCCAGAACCTTCTACACCGGAAGGAAAGAAGCCCGTTTTGCAGCCTAACAACACCATGACCCACGGAAAGCGTAGCGTTGGATAGTGAGTAGCTCGTGTCGACGCAAGCGGGGCTTATACTAACTTCGGTGCCTATCTTCCAGCTTCGTGAACTGGTCAGTTTCTTCGTCGTATTGATTCATGAAATCATCTTAGACGTCTTCATAGGGGTATCTATGGCCGAAAGTTCCCTCCGAGCTTGATTCCGGTGGACGATCTGACGTATGTGGTGCCCTCTCTCCATCTTAGAGACTTGGTGTGTACTCAATGCTTCACCCCAATAGCCATATCCTCTACGCATTTGCCAATGTTAGGCAGGACTCAGGGGAGGTCGTCCTCTCAGATTTATGGGCCGACCAAGACATCCATTATCCTGGAGACTCCTGGAATGACGTCGGCACCAACCTCTACGGCAACTTCAAAGCCATTTACAAACTCAAGCAACAGAACAGGCATCTCAAAGTCCTGCTCAGTATTGGAGGATGGACTTATTCTCCGTCTTTCCATCCTGTCGTTGTCAACCCTGCCGCTAGGGCTAAATTCGTCGAGTCGTCCATCAAACTATTGGAAGATTATGGGCTAGACGGCCTCGATGTTGATTACGAGTATCCCGGAACGGAGGAGCAGGCCGCGGGATACGTTCAGCTGCTTCGCGAGTTGAGGGAAGCGTTGGACCAGCACCAGAACGCCAAAGGCCATGGGGCCCATTTTGCCTTGACAGTGGGTTCCTTTCCCTCATCTATCACCTCTACCCCTCACTAACGGTGAACCGGTTCCTAGATTGCAGCACCCTGTGGACCCGACCACTACCGCAAACTCCACATCGAAGAAATGGACTGTTACCTCGATTTCTGGAATCTCATGGCTTACGACTTTTGTACGTGGATATTCACCGTCCCCAATTCGTCTCAAAGCTGATTGTGTTTCTTACCCAGCGGGGTCTTGGGACAAGACTGCAAATCACCAAGCGAATCTGTACGGCCCACCCATCAGCGCTGCAGAGGCAGTCGACTACTACATCTCTCATGGGGTGCGGAAGGATAAGATCGTACTCGGCATACCCTTGTACGGCCGCTCTTTCTCTAGCACCGAAGGCCCTGGAACTCCCTTCTCCGGCGTCGGCCAAGGAAGTTGGGAGGCCGGGGTCTACGACTACCGTGCGTTACCCATACCCGGCAGTTACACCCTCCGCGATGAAAAGAACATTGCAAGTTGGACATATAACTACGCCACGAAAGAAATGGTCAGCTACGACAGCGAGGAAGTGGCGCAATGGAAAGGGGAGTATATCAAACACAAAGGTCTTGGTGGAAGTATGTTCTGGGAGCTGAGCGGTGATAAAGGCAGCGCAAGGGAGGGAATGGAGGGAGGTCCTGGAAAGGAACCTCAGGATGGGCAGTCGTTGGTGAAGATCGTCAAACATGCGATGGGGGGATTGGAGCAGAGCCCTAACTGGCTCTGGTACAACCAGAGCAAGTTCGATAATATGCGCAACGGGATGTGCTAAAGCAGACATTTTGGGCTCTTAACAGCGACATTGACAAACAGACACTCGTTACTTTCAAAAGTGGGGAAGTATGATATAAATACATGAGCCACGACATAATATTGTACAATAAAATACACGATTGTTCGACTTGGAATCAATGAAGAGGAAAAGGACATATCAAGCTATCAGCCGACGATTGGATAATAACCTCGGGGTCCTGTAGCCCATGCCTGCCCTTTCTCTGCGGCATAGCCAGTGAGTGCGATACCCACGGACACCAGGAAGCTCAGAGTCCAGGCGAGCGTGTGGAGAATGTAGGCTTTACCTTTAAAAATGGGTTAGTTGGCTCTACGGCATGCGACTGAAAATTAAAACGTACCCAAGTCCGCGTGCTCGAAACCCGAATATTGGTTTCTGGTGTACATATCAGTAATCATTGCGAACGCAATGACACCAGTCAGGCTTTGCAACATGGTCATCCCGGCCAAAGCTCTCCAGATTCTCCTTCTCCTGGAGTGGGTCGAGATTCCGAACAAGATGACTAGAGGTGTGATGGCGGTGAAGCCTGTTGCAAGATAGTCAACGTATCCCGCTCCAGTCCAGGCCGCACAGAAGCCCGAGTTTTCCTTTTCGCACCCATCTTCGCTGCGAGATGGGAAAGGACGGCAACTGTAGTCCCTGTAGGTGATCTCGTCGTCCTTGTCTGGGCCAGGGACCCGGGTTAAAGTCAGCTGGCAGGCTTTGTTTAAACCATATGAGGTTGTGACGGTGGTACGCAGAATCTTAGAATGAGTCTTTGCGACGACCCTGGCGACATACGAAATTAACGGTGTGCGAGCTAAAAGGTGAGACAGAGACTGACCAATCGACTCTACGAATGGATAGAATATTCTGGGCACCGTTGAGCTTCCTTTGAGTAGCTGTATTGGAGGCGTGCACTCACGAATACGAGGATAAGGAGAGTCAGGACGAAAGAAATCACGTATGGCGTCTTCCTCATCCTTGGATATTGCGAGAGTGGGTGGGTAGTGAGAGTAGAGGGAGAACGGGTATAGAGCAGATGAACGCATGTTGGAGGTATGTAGTAAATGAGGGTGGCGTGTATGACGTCAGGCGCGGTGCGGAAGTAGATGACAGCAAAAAAAGATGTCCCAGGGAGGATTCGAACTTCCGGCTTCTCGGAGCAGTCAAACTCACCACAACGAGATGATTTAACCACTAATCGACAAGGACAGATGCCTTGAAAATCACGCGTACACTGGCGGTGCGCTCCCGAACATGAATGACTCGGAATTGAGCGGCGGCTATAAACAGGATTCAATTCAATCCAAGCGACCTTGCATGAACCTTTGTTCTCTCAGACCAATTGCTACCCATTTGCAATTTCTTCGACTTCGGGTGCGATACCCACATAATACCCTCAAGCACAAGATGCCTGCAACAAGATCTTCAAGTCGCCTCCAAGCTCAGGTCGTGAGCCCACCCACTGAGGAGGCGAAACCCAAGAAGGCTACACTCAAGCGCAAGGCTGACGCCGTTGCTGGCAAGGATTCCAAGAAGGCAAAGCCTAGTAAAGGAAAGGCTCCCGAAGCCGCCTCAGACTTACCCTCGTCCGGTGGCGAGTCCTCCGGCATACCCAACCAGAGTGCAGCAAATGAAGAAGATACACCAGTGCCAGCAGTTCTGAGCTTTGACTTTGAGCAAGCCAAAAACCATCTCATCACCGTGGACTCAAGGTTCCAAGATTTGTTCTCTAAGATGCCATGCCGTCCGTTCGAACACCTCGAGCAGGTTCATCCGTTCCGGTGACTATGCAGTTCCGAACACTATCTCATTGGAACAGCTATTTACATTTTCTTCCATTCCATGCCCGAAGAGCGCTCGCGATATCCATCCTGTAAGAAGGCTTGCTATGACGGAGCCACGGAAGTTCTGACCACGAGATCCGCACAGGGGGCAGCAGATATCCTGGAAAGCTGCACGTTCGATAACTCACAAGTTCATCAGGCTTTACAACTCAGATATCCCTGAGGAATTGACAGATGAGTGGGTTACCGTGGTTCTTCCATCCAATGGATCCGCGACAAAGGCTGACGGAAATTTCGTCAGGACCCGCAATAAGGCCTTGGATGTGTTCCCCTCCCCACACCAGGTAGTTGGCACGGATCTGGCTCTGCTCCGGACCGCTGGCTTGAGCGCTCGGAAAGCCGAATACAGTGAGGGAATTTTGTGTTATCTATAACGTTTGGTTCTGACCTAGGCACAGTCCACGACCTTGCTGGTAGGTTTGCAGATGGTCGATTGTCGACCGAGAAACTCCTGAATAGCACCGACGAGGAATTGGCAGAAATGCTCATTCAAGTTAAGGGAATTGGAAGGGTAGGTGCCCCGGTTTTCTGGGTCCTATGATACTCTGACATAGGGCAACGGGTAAAGTGGACCGTTGATATGTTCGCGATCTTTTCCCTTCGGCGTCCTGATGTTCTGCCAGTTGGTATGTACCGTCCTGTTGGTGCCCCGAGATAACGAACTTCTAAAGATGCACCGGATGATTGCCAGGGGATCTTGGCGTCCAGCGCGGTGTTGTTCGCTGGTTCCTGTCTCTTCATTCACCTCCTCACCAGTACGGAATCTCTCCGGAGAAAATCGGTGGTGCCTCTAGCACTTCCAAGCAGAAGAAAACTCCCAAGGCGAGCGCGAGCGCAGCTGAGGATAAGGATACACTTCCCGCACCGGGAGATGCAGTTAATGTAACTGAGCTGGAAGCAGTTGCGATTGCGGATGGAGCAATGGCGGACGGAGAAACCAGCCTTCTACCTACTCCATTCACTCCATCGATTCGCAAGACGCTGAGCAAAGTCCCAACTAAGGCAGTCAGCTTACCAGGAGGACTGACGGTGTCTGTCCTCAAGGGGCGCTTGGATGGGAAGAAAGTCAAGTGAGTTCTATTGAATGATGAATCCATGAATCAATCGTGACCTCAGTCTCCACAGGGGAGCATTCCTATCCCCACAAGAGATGACGGACCTTACGGAGTCTTGGAAGCCATATCGAAGCCTGGGTGAGTCGAACTGCGTGTTTTCGTATCGATGCATACTAAAAACTTGACGGTGGTGCCCGTTTTGGATTGGTCGCATGCTCTCTTCTTTCTATCGTGATCTTTCGGGTTGGATATCTTGTAGGCGTATACTATATGTGGTCGCTCGCTGATCCTTCCAGCGAGTGAAGGCTGCATCGTGGGCACTAGCGAGCCCAAATGAGCGCGATGTTGTTGGATATGCACTCTCAATGCGATATGTTGGATGATTCATTGGTCGGAGCAAGCCTGCTTTAGCATCATACCGGAACGCATTTGATCGGAGGCGGGTCTACAAAGGGTATATTTCCCCCTGTCTTCGATGCTCCGGTTATTATCACAAGCTGAAAGGCGCTCCGATCCATCGCGTCGGTGTACCATGCGCAGTCCGAAATTGTCCAGCTTCCAGACAATTCTCCTCCCTGATTTTCTCTTATAGCCTGTTCTACGCCTTTGTGGCCCGACGGACGTTTCAGACGCGGAGCAGCCTATATAACGACCAGTGCAAGCCTGTGCTTGGCTTTTTTTACTCTCCTCTCTACCACTGGCATCTCTCCGTGATACACAATCTCTCTCCGTCCCCAAAGGCATTCATAAATGTCTCGCACGCAGTCTTCTCCCTTTGTGGACACTTCTATAAAACCCGGGGCAGCAGGTCAAACGGCGACAAATGCCAACGATCACCAATCGCTAAAGGAGATCGGCTCTTCGACTTCTAGCAGTTCCGCCGATATTTTTTCCAATTCCGTCCAGCTTCCTTCAGTCAAAAACCTGTTCTCGAATTACCCGCCAACACGACAGCATCGTCTCACCCCGCGTCATAGCTCTGCAAGCTCCTCCCCTCCCCTCCCCTCCCCCAATCACCCCGTCGCCATGCGACCCACCGCGACACCGAGCGCGCAGAGGAGAACGAGCCTCCACCAAAGGCGGGGAAAATTCTCGCTCAAGCGCAACTATGACCTCTCGGCGACCGTCTACTCTTCCAACTTCCCCGAAGGCCACCAATTGCAGCCAGATTTCGTGGAAGCCTACCAGCTCGAAGACGAGCTGGGCTCTGGCGGGTATGGCTTTGTGATGACAGCTAGGGACCGGTATGAAGGCTGTGAAGTCGCCGTCAAATTCATCATCAAAGACAAGGTCCCCGAGCATTGCTGGATCAACGACCCCGCCTTTGGCAAATTGCCAATGGAGGTCGTGCTCTTGAGCTATGTCAAGCACGAGAATATCGTCGGGTGCCTGGACGTCTTTGAAGACCCCGTATACTTCTACTTGGTACGTCCCGCCCTTTGTTGTTGGCGGAAACAGGCAGGTCTGACATGAATGGGCGTGTAGGTACAAGAGCTACACGGGTCCCCGTGGCATCGCTCAGAAGGCTTTGCATTACACTGGTCTTCACCGAAGAGCGCCGGGTCGACGTCGTCGACGTCATTATCGACTCCCGCTTTGTCTCCTTCCACCTCGGAAACCTCCCTTGTTCCCGAACCACAGACACCACCACACCCCTACCTGACACTGCCAGTTTCAGTCGCAGACCAATCCTTGTCTGAGAGCCCCGTGGAGGAAGAGCCTGGAGCCAAGGGCCTTCCCGCAAAGGATGAGTGCCAGACAGGAGTATGCCGCAGGCCGTCATACGATCTGTTCGAATGCATCGAGCAGTCAGAACAGAAGCGATTGTCAGAAGACCAGGCCAGATATGTCTTCGGCCAGGTAGTCGATGCCGTGTACTACCTGGATAGCCTCGGAATATGCCATCGCGACATCAAGGACGAGAACGTGGTCATTGACCAGAATCTCAAGGTTCGTTCATAGCCTTGAGTTTTAGTTGGCCAAAAGCACTCACCTTGGTCATAATTAGATCAAGTTGATCGATTTTGGCAGCGCGACCATCGTGGACCCCACGAAGCCTCGTCCCGAGTACGACCAATTCTTTGGCACAGCTGCATATGCGTCATCCGAAATCCTATTGAAGAAGAGTTACAAGGCAGCACCGGCTGAGGTGTGGACCTTGGGTGTACTCCTTTCGTACCTTCTTGCCGGTGTTTCTCCGTTCCCCACTATACGGGATGCTATCGAGGGAAGAATCTTCCTGTCCGAAACGCTCGGCCTCAAGCCTCCCGAAGGCGCTATGAAGTTGATGCGACGGTGTCTTGACCCCAATCCAGATACTCGAATCACCATCGAGGAGATCAAGACGCACCCGTGGCTGGAGAGCTACCAGGGTCCAGGCGACCTCTAGGTGGCCTATTATCTTCTCCCTTCCCTGCGTATTTATTCGCGCATACTTTAGAACATTTGGCATTAGGATCCCTTCGCATCTGTACAACACCCCGCATTGTCCACACTCTCTGTAGCATTCGTTGAGCATTCCATGTATACTTTCATTTACCGAGCATGTCACATTAGGTCGATTTGTACACCAGCTGCACTATATCACACACCTAATACGATACCAGCTTTCCTCCTAATCGTTGAGTTTTGTTGAAGTCGGTTGAATGGGAGCAAATGATTGCCCAAGGATTTACAGCCAATCAGGGCGCGAGGATATGTCCCGGGAATATTAGGTAACGAATATTTGCGTCGCCGGTTTTGGCCTCTCCACCGCTGTTGCAGAACTGAATGCTCACTCGCTCTCTCCCATAATCTCCATGTCTCTGGCACTCAAATCAGCTGGTATGTCGTTGGTATAGTCAAACTAGGCATGTGGTTGACGAATTTCAGTTCTGAGCGCCTCTAGGCGGACAGCGTGTCATCAGGCAGCTGTGCTACCTGGTAAGCTACCCCAGTATACAGAGGAGCTACGAAAGTGCTGAGAGACCTGCTTTTTATCCCAAGGACTCCGTACTATCCATACCTCAAAGCCTGCTGAAGCTGAGCAGCAGCAGCAGACCAGTTTCGGCAAGGCAGTCCCTCCGGAACCATACACGGCCCTCGCGAAAGCCCGGTCCAACCAACTCAGCCTGGAAACACCGAGAAACAATGCTGGTGCGCTGATTTCATCGTTGAAGGCGGGTTGGAAGCTAAATCGACCCTTGCAGAATACGTTTTGTCGACGTTGGATAAGGTGGCCAACTGGGCTCGCCAAGGCTCGATGTGGCCTATGACTTTCGGTGCGTTGGCTCACCTGGGTGGCTAATTTTCAAATTGACGCAATGAACAGGTTTGGCTTGCTGTGCCGTCGAGATGATGCACATGGCTGCAGCGAGATACGACCAGGATCGACTGGGTGTTGTTTTCCGTGCCAGTCCGCGACAGAGTGACATTATGATTGTCGCTGGTACTTTGACGAACAAAATGGCGCCCGCCCTGCGGAAAGTCTATGATCAGATGCCCGAACCTCGTACGTGACCTAGACTTTGGAAGCGTATGGTGGGTCAGTGAAGAGCTAATTTGTGCCTTTTTAGGCTGGGTGATTTCCATGGGTTCATGTGCCAATGGTGGAGGTTACTATCACTACTCATACTCTGTCGTTCGGGGTTGCGATCGTACGTTGGCAACGGGAAAACTCTGTTCTGCTGTTCCTTGCTAAATTGACGCTTCGGCCTTCTTGTAGGAATTGTGCCAGTCGATATCTACGTGCCTGGTTGCCCGCCCACAGCGGAGGCTTTGCTCTATGGCATGTTGCAGCTTCAACGGAAGATGCGACGTAGCCGAAAGGGCGTTCTTTGGTGAGTGGATGAACGTTTGTGCGTTCTATGGATGCTGATGAGGTTTTTTTCTGCAGGTATCGCAAGTAAAGGAGGGGTAGTGGTCTTTAGTTACTGTTCTACTTAGAGTCTGGCCGGGGATGCTCGGGGAAATATACTGTTTGAAACACATTGGAATCGGCGTGTCCTGAGCGCGATGAACCCAGGTATGAATCAAGTATGAATACGCGGTGAGAAATCAGGCGGATGGGTCTTGTTTGGCTGTCAAAATCAGAAGACCCTAAATTTCTTGCCTTGAATGCTGTAACTAATTTGTCAGTCCTCAGTCCGTTCGTGGCTGCTTGGGTACATTCCTCTCTTTCCCCCACGTCCTTCACCGTCTCTCCTCGCTGCCGCCCACAGCGAGCTCAGCTCTTCGTCACTCATCGACAAGGCAGCGGTCAACGCATCATTCCGTTTACGGCACCTCCTCCTTCTCCAGCGACGTCCCCCATGGCCACCGCCATGCACAATGGCCCAGCCGAAGCTGGCGCCGGCCTCCATGCAGGCCTCTATCCACGAAGCTTTTTGACCGAATTCGACCTGCAGGACAACCGCTACCCCAGCCTCCCCCCAAGGTCGCCCCGTCAAAACATCCCACAGACCAGCACATCGCCATCGGGAGATATAAGACCGTACGACGACCAGTCGAACACCGGCGGCCAATCGCCCAGCGGGCGACACTCAGACCAGATGGACGACGTACCTTTGCGGACCCCCGAATTGCGACCAGAACCGCGAAACCAAGAACCCGCACCATCGCGAAGAAGCGCCCGCTCGCCTGATACACTCTCCCCTCAGCTCCTCCCTTCCCAAAGCCAAGACACGCAATCTTACCCTTCGCAGGAAGAGACGCCACGTCGAGAGCCAGAGCCGCGGAGCAGCCCCCAGGACAACACCCTCTCGGCACCATTCAACAGAGAAACACGCCCAATGTCTTACCAGGAACCATCGAGGTCGAACGCCCCTCAAGCCTTGCGATTGGATGGAATGGACCGGCCACTTTCGATGCTTCCAAATACCCCTCGCCATCCAGACGTGGCCCTTGCCTCTGCCTCTTCTGCGTCGGGCCAGTTTGCGCCCATCATGCCCCTGTCGGCTTCACCGAACTACACACCTCCAGTCGCTCCTAGGAACAGGACATATCCGCAACAGCCAACGTACATCAATCCTGCCAATGTCTCTAAACCAACGTATACCCCAGTAGCTCCGCCACAAGAAGAGGTGTGCCTGGAATGTGCCATGCGTGACCAGGATATGGCCGATGTTGATGTAACTAGTCCGGGGATTTGGGAAAGGACTAGCGATGTCTTGTTTGAGGAGCTGAAGGAGAGGGAGCGTGAGGAGGAGGCTGCTGGCGTTATTAGCAGCGACGAAAAGCGTCCCCGAGCACGCGGTGGCAAACTGACTGAACAGAATCTCAAGCTATGGCTTAGCATTGTCAGTCATCCCTTTGCCTTTGCCCGTCTTTTGATTCTGACAACTTTGTAGAACCCTCGAGAACCTGCTTCTCGATTGCAGACACTGAACACTTACGTTCGTTCTCAACGTGCCATGTTGGAGGCAGAAGCTGTCGCTCACGCAAAGGCGATGAAAGAAGCAGCACAGCTAGATAACAGGATGCGCGACACGTATTCACAGCTTAGACGTTCTGCTTATGATCTGGGCACCAGTTCGACCCCAGCTGACGATGCAGGAGGAGTCCGTATCAAGCCTCCTCAAACCCCCACCACTCCAGTGTACCACAGCCACACTCGGTCACATTCTCGTGAAGTGACACTTCTTGAGAATGGGATGATCGTAGAGCATGTGGATGTTCGCAGGGAAGAGCGAGAGGCGAGAGAACGACGTCGCAAAGAAGAGAAGCGTGTCCGCAAGTCCTCAAGGAGCTCTGTATTTGACGTCACTTCGATCATCTCTGCCCAGAGTACCGGCCTGACGGTTGATAATACCCTCAAGCCCCGCTCAGCCCTCTCGCATACTGGTCCAAGGCCAGTTAGCGAGCTCGCCCCCAATGATCGTCCAGAGCTACCGCGGGCGTATTCCCAAGCGTCATTCTCAGATGTACATTCATTGGGCTCAGGATCCTCCCCAAGACGACCCAAGTTCTTTGGAATGCGCAACCTCAGCACTGGCTGGCGGTCCCAGGATAGTCTCGCCCACAGTTTTGCACCTTCGGGAATGTCTGGCAGTATGGTCGACATGCAGTACGTAAATTCTTACTTGATTGCCCTTCATTCTATTAATTTCGATACCAGCGTGGCCCTCCAACGCGAGGACAAACGCCGAACTATCATTGCGCCTAACCCTTCCTCTCGCCTCAGCGCATTCTGGCCGAATGGAGACCAATCAGATCCCGTTTCTGACGAGAAGGCAAAGAAGAAGAAGAGCGGTTTAATTAAGTGGTGGAGAACTGTTACGGGATCCAACAAACCAGATTCTCAAAGTCGCAATCTGCCCGTAGAAGACGATCTGCCACTGGCTCCCCCACCTCCCTTGTCCTATCTTGTTGCCCGTGGTTCTCCCGAAGTACATGTCAACGGTAGACAGTCATCACCGCCTTCTGTGCAGTCCTCCCCAGCCCCGAAGTTCGGACAGTCCATCACTGTACCATCACCTACGGCAGCTTCTCCCCCATCACCTAGAGGCGGGAACGGTGATGCGGGATCATCGGATACACGGACGGTTAATGGCTACGATGACTCTCGGACGGAGAAAACAGACGATGTCAATAGCAAGAGACCGTCCGGATCCGGGGATTGGAAGCTACACTCGGTTGCTTCAGAACCCAATTTACGGCAAAGTGTTATCGGTCCAGAACATATTCCTCCAATCCCCCCGCTCCCTGACCGGTTAGATGCTTCTCGTCGAAACAACTCGGCTGCTAGAGAAAAATCGCTGCCACCCATCCCCACCGATGAAGCACCTGCTCTTCCGACCCTTGCGGACCGGCCGATGACAATGTACGCGTACGATCCTCGTGCATTACCGCCCGGGACTCGTCCCCCACATGACTTCCTGCCCCCTTCTGCCCCTTTCCGCAATGAAGTACGTCGGCAGTCATTTAGCGGTACCGGATCGCGTCCGGACCTCTCAATTCAAACGTTGCCTGCCAATCCAGGCACTGCAAGACAGTCATTTGGCCCTCAATATGATGAATTTGGACAGTCCGGGCTGTCCTTCAATCGCAGTGACTATCTCGAGGATAGTCGCCGTACGACATCTCCTCAACCTTCATCGACGACAAAACGAAAGAGCAAGTTTGGCTTTGCGTCTTTGTTGGGCAAAAAGAATCAACGCGATCCGGAAAACCATTCGTCCCAGCCGTTCCCATCCATGGGCCGATACGATGAAACTATCACCGGAAGCTTCGACACTTACAGGAACAGTGGTCGAATGTCGATGATGTCGAGAAAACCTCTAGATGAGTTGGTGTCTCAGGATCGTGAATTCGTCGCCTACCGATACCCTTCTACGGAGCAACGCTTTGATCTTCTCAAGTAAAAGTCGACGCCATTGGGTTGATTAGATCCCATTTGCCTTGGTTTTAGCTCGTTGATCTCCCATGGTTGGTCGTCTTTCGGGTCTCGTCTTGTCATTTTCAACATACTTTTCCCTTTTTTGCATTTTGTTATATGGTCTCTGGTTTAACCATTGGCACCCACAATAATACCAAGGATATGTGAATGTGGAATCGCCCTCATTTCTAGTCTTTCCAAACTATCTCGTCTCTCTACGTACGACGCCACTTATTATCGCTCCCTATCCATGACCCCTTATCTATTGCCATGACTTCGTTTTATAGCTTCTGGCTCTCTCGCTCACTCTTTTTGGCGTGCCCGGTCTATCTCTCTCTCTCTCTCTCTCTCCCTCCTTCATTTGCTGTCGACGATCTTCCTCCTCATATACCAACGGACTTGATTGATCATGTACACTCCCGCTCATGAACTTTTTTAACAGTAAAAATCGCATCTTAATGGTGTAACATGCTCATTATGCTCGTTTTTTCCTAATTATGGTTTTATTCGGTGGCGAGTTCCTTGCTCCATTTGCCTCTCGCCAATCGACCAGACCAACTAAATTAGGGCCTGTCATTGCCCTTTCGAGATGAGATGCCCCTGTCAGAGAATTTTGCGCTCTCTTTCACCTCTGACACGCTCTAGACGGTTTCCAAGTCGCTCATCCCTGTATTCATGGTAAGAGCTCGCCGACAAGCTCAATGGTCTAGGTGAAGATTCGAGTTCACCCCATCAGGCACCTCGAGGACTCTCTGCAGACGAGAAACGCGTTAGACTGTTGGAGATATTCCACGAGACGGTAGAACCTACCTCAAGTATCGATATTCTTGAAAAGCTCTGACATGATTTTAGCGTGACTTCTACCAGGTACGATACGGCAAGCCTTTCAGTGAGAGTGGTGTGGGTGACATGAGCGCATATACCCAGCTGAAGGAGCTGGAGAAGCTGGGACCGAAAATGAAAGGCATAGGTGAGCCTGGGTATCTTTCCGTATCTTACACACCTATGAAGCGCGCATATAGTCAGCCAGACCGTCAAGGAGGTGCTTCAAGGTCTAGTTGACGATGGCCTCGTTCAAATGGATAAAATTGGATCATCGAACTGTATGCCGCGCTCTCTATGCTTCCCGGGATCAACTCTCACCCATGAATAGTTTTTTGGAGTTTTCCTTCGCAGCAGGGCTCAGCTGTCGGTCCCCTTTTTTAATCTCTATTCTTAGCTCGTCAACCAACACAAACACTCCACAGTTGCAGGCTAGGCTCAAGGAGGCGAAGGTAAAGAACGAGGCCATGAAACACCAAATCGCAGACCTCAGATCGTCCCTTGAGGAAGAGGTCAGATCTCGACCGAAATCTGTGAGTTTATTCGCCTGTCTTGGCCGTCCCGTCGTTACTATGTTTCCTACAAAGGACACGAGGGCCGGACTGCTGGCCAAGTTAAGCTCGCTCAAGAAGCAGCACGCAGCGCTTCAGAATGAATTGAGCGCGTATGGTAACTCAGACCCAGTGAAGGTTGAGCAACTTAAACGCGCGCTGTTCCTTGCCAAAGAAGCTTCCCTGAGATGGACAGGTAAATTCGAGCATATAAACTGACCCACGCGGTATGCTGAAGATATCACCAGATAATTACTGCTCGACAATCACCCATTTCACCAGGCAGACTGGTGTCGACGCCGAGGAGGTTCGCAAGTATCTGGAGATAGGAGATGACTATGAGGACATTTACTGAATGTCGGAGCCTCTCTATAAGACCGTTTTTGCTTTCTGCCAGAAACTCCGAGTCGCGGACATTGAGGGTCATCAGAGATTTCCTTTTCTGTCGGTCATCTGATGGCGGGACACGTGCCGGGTTGAGCTTCGGTTGGTCGCCTTTGTGGGCTAATCTCCTCCTCTTCAATTTCTTCCCATTCATACCGTCAATCTGGATTTCTTACCTTCCACGTCCCAGAGCGCAGCACCATCGGTGTCGAACGGTGCTGAGAACGCTAACAAAAAAAGACGCCTGGGAGGACCTGAAGACGGCATGTCCATGGCTGAATCCCCGTCGGGAGGTTCCCAATCTCAGCAGCACATCCCGAAGCGAGGCGCGCGGGCCTGTACCAACTGTCGAAAAGGAAAGAATCGGTGCGAGGGAGAGGTTAGTTCGCTTTCTCTTGCGGTAGTCCGTCCCGCTCGCTCACCAATGGCCCGCCTCCCCCGTCCCGGCCCGGCTCACTATCATCATCGCTCTCTAGCCTCCTTGCAAGCGTTGTCTAGCGAGTGGCACGCCCTGCATCTTCGAAAAACCAGAGAAGAAAAATGTACAAGCTCAAATTGCTGGGCCCAATGCCGAGTACGTGTCCGGTTTTTGCTTTGCTTGACATGTCTCATACCACGTCGCTAGAAGGCTCACACGCCTCGAGGGCCAGTTCCTGGTGCGTACACGTTGTGTGTCCTCGCCATCTGCTGTCTAAATAAGCGCCTGGGAGCAGTTCCTGCAAAGCCAAATGATAGGCATGCAGACTTCTCTGGATAGGATCTTATCGGCGGTGGTTCCAGGCGCGCCTCATCCTGGCCCAATGCCGCCACCGCCGCCAGGCTATCCTCCTCCTCCTGGCATGGAGCCACCGCGGGACCCTTCAGGTGCCCCGCAACCACCCCGTCCTACATTTGAGATACCCCAAGTGCCAGCCGATCGCTCACGAGCCTTCCCGCCCCTTCCCGGCTTCGCTCCTCCAGTGAGTGTTGAATTCTCGAAGGTTGATATTTCCCCTCAATCAGACAATTGCAGCCTCATAAGTATGCATCGTATGGCATAGTTCCCAGTACTGCTGCTTCTTCCGAAGATGAATCTGAGGACACGTTACCACGTTCGACGATCAATGCTCCGATCGAAGCTTTGCAGGGACTTGCTAACGCTGCTGCAGAGGCAGCGGCGGCTCCTGCTATGTCGCCCAGGTAAGTGATGCAGAAAAAAGTTTCGAGGAAATATCGGTCTTACTTTGGACCGCAGGGTAAAGAAACGGAAGAGGGCCGAACCTACTCCCAGAAACGCCTTTCCTCACGTAGTGGAAAAGGTAAACACGTCGCGACTAGTGTCTATCTCACCTCTACTCACTTGGATTTCTCCGACAATTAGGGATTGGTTACCGACGCCGAGGCCCGGGAGCTCTTCAACATGTGCGTATACCAATATCAAGGACTTTCTCACAGTTCATTCATACCTGCTTTCTAGCTTCTTTGCAGGATGTCATCTGTTCATTCCCTTGTTTGATCCTGCGTACGATACGTACGAGAGTTTGCAGGAAAGAAGCCCATGGACTTTTGATGCGATATTGGCTATCGCTGCCAAAATTAGGAGCGGAAATGGGCCACTTACCAGTACATTTTACAAATGTCTGGAGGAGGCCCAAGGAATCGCTCGTTCCTCGCTTTTTGGCCCTGTCGTTCGCAAAGAGGCAGTTCAGGGGATGCTCTTGCTTGCCGCATGGAGCACCAACGGGTGGCTTCCAAGCGGTCATGCTATGCGTATGGCCTTGGATCTTGGTTTGCACCGCGCTCTCGAGAAGCTGGCAGAAGATGTCGGAAAACAAAGAACGGAAGAAGAAGAGCGTAACCTTGGTAAGCTCTTCTACGTTATCGCGTATCGTATTTTTGTTGATCCCTCACAGTTGTTTCTGCTCGCATTTGGCTCTGCCTTTACTGGTTCGATCATCAGTACGAATTTCTTCTCTGCCTTCTTTCATCTGGTATTAACGAGTTCTTCTTTAGAATGAGCTTGGGAACAGGTCGTCCCATTGTTCTTCGTGACGAATCCAGCATCAGGCATTGTCGGGTTCTATTGCACCATCCTATGGCCTCCGTAACCGACATTAGGCTGATTGCCCTTGTCGAGATGGTGGCACAGAAGAGTAGGTCACAGTTTATTAGATCACAAAGGACAGATTTTCTGACCACCTGTTTAGCTCAAATATACGAAACCCTTGTCCCATTGAATGGCCAAGTCAACCACAATGCTCATTCTGTCATCAAACGTGCAGGCATTGCTCTGGACAAGTGGTGGGCAGAGCACAACGAGCTTCACCGTAAGAGAAAAAACTTCCTGCATAGCTGCCGTTGCTAATTGCCTGCCACTTGATAGGCAAGACTATGAATCCGGATTCCCTTCTCTTGAAGTTGTTAGCCGGAGAGCATCAATACGCCAAACTCTGGCTCGTCTGCTTGGCTCTTCGCGGTGTCGCCTGGGACAAAATGCCCTTTGACCAGCGCGAGCTCGCTTTCGAAGCCAAAGACGCAGCCTCCAACTGCCTTGCCATCTTCCTTAACTCACCAGAGTATAGGTCCGATGCCCCCTTCCGGCCTCCGCAATTTGTGCCGTACTCTGACATGTCTTTTGCCACCCCGATCAGGGCTGCGTTACGCTATGCTGTGCATGACAGCCTTGTGACTGCCGCATTTTCAGGGCTTTTCTTATTGAAGATGGCCAACCTGTTCCCCAGGGAATTGGATTTGGCGTCGATTACGGTTCAGGTTGAGCAGATGGCTCAGCTTTTGTCGGATGTTGCTGCTGAACGGTGCGTCTTGCCCTCAACATTATTTATTGACCATTCGTAACGAAGAAATTATACAGGTATGCTTTCACGCTCCGAATCATGCTCGCGAACCTCCGCCGCAAGGTCGGTATGCCGGGCGGTATTAATACCTCTGTGCCTACGATGCCGCCGCCGTCGTTTGCAGAGAATATGGTCGTCTCGCCGACCAACATATCCGACCCGTCCTTGCCTCCTCCCTTCACGATGGAAGAGCTCGGATTTGCATGGCCCAATGAAGGCAGCTTCTTCAGCCCTGCTGCTATTCCTCCTTGGTTGCAGGAACAGGTACTGTGCCTCTCCTTACTGGGTTGAAAGATTTTTTCACCTCTGCTGCAGAGTCTCAACGACCTTGGGCTTCCTGTCAATGGATCTGATGGGATATTTTTGCAAACCAAAGGTACCAATGGATGGACGGGAGATTTCCCTCCCATGCCTGAAGCATGGTAAAAGGGATGTATTTTTGCTTCCGTGAGTTTTGTTTGAGTACGATGTAATACTACTAGTAGTTTCCTTGCTTCCCCGTTTTTCACTTTCCCTGCCCTCCGAATTCCTAGTGGACCGTTCCGTTTCGTTTTGTTGACCTTACCCAGGTACCGGTACTTACTGAGCGCCTTTACATGTCGACTTGAAATGCATACTTTAATTAACACATGAATCGCGTAAATGGGATTTCCGGTCCAGGAAACAATGGCGAGACAATAGGCTGGAAGGTAATTCTAGAGAGGAGAAATAGAGGTCCGACGCCTGATACGCACAAACGCAGAGCTGAAAAAAGTGATCTAGTTAGATGATATACTTGTAGTACAATTACTCTTCTTCCTCTTCGTCGCTATCTTCTTGCTCTTGCAAGAACTAGGAGATCTCGGTCAGGCAGAAGCCAACGATGAACACTAGGGGTGCGTACCTTGACAAGCGCTTCGGTCGCCTTCAAGAAGTGCTGACGGCCTTGAGGCTTGGACCCCTTCTGGTGCCAGTAGACGATAGCCTGGTCAGAGACACAGTCTTGGTTATACAACACCTAAACAAGGTCTTAGCAATCCACGGTTGCGCCTAGGGTAGGCTTCACATACCTTGAGAATCTGAGGGAACACCTTGATAATGCGGGTATCTTCGTAGCAATACACCTGCACGACATTGATCAGAGCGACCTGCGCTTTAGCTGTATCGCAAAAGGCCTCCAAAATAGGTGCCGATTTCTTCGTACGGTAAGGTTTTTATATTAGTCTAAATTTGTATAAATGCGGGGATGAAGGTCGCTTACGGTGACTTCACGCAGGGCGAGGCCCTCAATCTGGTCTGGACGTGTGCTCCAATCGACACTGGCCATGAGGCCCTGCCAGATGCACTGGATCAGCTCGCTCTCGGGGAGGGGTGTCTCTTCGAGAATGGTCTTGATCGCTGAGATGACGATCTCGTTGGAATCGCCTCGTTCGATCATCTCGGTGAGATCTTTCGTTACGCTCTCCTTGATGAGGGCGGTTTGCTTCTTGTTCCACCATTCGGCGACCTGGGGGAGACCTTCCTTCCTGAAGAACTCGTCGAGCGTTTTGGGATCGCGCTTGTTGGCGGGGAAGTAGAGGAGGAGATCTTTGACGCCGCCTCGCTTGAGGGTGCCGGAGAGGTGCTCCATGGATTGCTCGGAGAGGTAAGCTCGGAAGATGAGGGTGATGGCGTTGATAGAGACATCTGGGGAATGGTCAGAGATGATAGTCTAGATGAAAACGGATGCTTACCATTCTTCACGAGATGATCCTTGGTCAAGCTCAGGAGGCAAGACGCGTTGGCCAGGCCCTGGGACATGAGGAGGCCGACTGCATAGCAGAGCTTGTCCTTTTGAGCGGGGGTCCAGCGGTTGGTGTACTGGAGGAGGGCGGAGAGGGAAGTCTCCTCGAGGGGTTTCTGAAGATATTTGTATCTCCTGATGAGTTTGTTGAGGACCTCGACATAGGGCTTTATGTCTTGGATCTGTGCAGGATCCTTGACGTTGAAGATGGTGAAGGGCGAGAGCGGTGCGCCGTCGTCGACGTAGGAGCCGCCTGGCTGGAGCAGACCGCCGACGAGGATGATTTCGAAGAGGTCGACTGCATACTTGAGGAATTCGAGGGCGCTGCCTGCTTGGATGAGCTTTGTGGTGTAGGCGTCAAAGTCGTCCTCCTGGACTGTTTCAAAGTACTTGAAGAGCTGGTCTCTGAATACTGGGTGGGGTGAGGTCACTGCGTGCGACGACGAGGGGCTCAAATACCTGCTGGTTCGTGCTTTGCTTGGGCCTTGACGGCGCCCTTTCTGGCCTTTATTCTGACGCCCTGCAGCGAAGGCTTTGGGGTCGCTGATGATTGCTGAGACATGCACTGGAGTTGTGGATTGAGGGATGGGCGTCGAGAGAGAATGTCCGCCGCTCTCACGATAATCCTGATAAAGCGGAGTTTGCCGATTCCATGCCCATGTCATTTCTTCATTGCTCCCTCTGCCCTCCGTCCTCCAAATGTCCTCCCGCTTCACAGAGTCCCCCAACGCCCGCTCAAAGTCCATCACCGCCGCCGACCTCGAGACATATGGCGTGCGTACCCCTCTGCTCGTCGCCCACATCCCCGGGCGTGTTCTGATCACCCCACAGGTCCTCAACCGCCATTCCACAAACCATCCCACCTTCCGGGTAGGCGTCTCCGAGGACAAGGGCTCCCGGCGCACCATGGAGGACGCGCACTCCTTCGTCGTCGACTTCGACTCCATACGCGGCCAGGGCTTCTTCGCCGTCTTCGACGGCCATGCAGGCAAGCATGCCGCAGAGTGGTGCGGAAACCACTTTCACGAGGTACTGCTCCCAATACTCCATCAGACCCCACCTCTCATCGCACCCCCAGTATCTGCTTGCAGCCATTCGTGCATCTCCCACAATGCCTATACCCGATCTTCTGAACCAGACCTTCCATGCAGTCGACGCCAGTATATCCAGGATGTGCGAAGAGTCCGACGGCAAGATCCACTCGGGCTGCACTGCCGTGACCGCTTTTTTGCGTCTCGAGGACGCCACTGGGCAGCAGTCCTTCGTTCCCCCAGCAGTAGAGTCTCCACCCATCGAGTCCCCTGTCTCCAGCACCCTTCTTGCCGAGGACGAGAGCGCCGCAGCCAGCTCGGCCGTCAGCAGCAACGAGAGCATAGGCCCCGAGTCCCCTAGTGAGGATTCCAAGAATAAGAAGAAGAAAAAGTCAAAGAAGAAGTCTCTTAGTAGCAGTCGTATACGCAAGGCTCTCCGAAGTCTCGCTGCCGGATCCTCTGCCAAAGTCACCAGCCCAACTTCAATATCTCCCCCAAGCTCCAGAAAGTCATCGGGCTCGGGTGGTACCATAACAATTCCTCCTGACGACCATAGGCGTGTTCTCTACAGTGCAAATGCAGGGGATGCCAGGGGTGTCTTGTGCCGAGGAGGCAAGGCAGTGCGTCTAACCTATGATCACAAGGGTTCGGATAAGCAAGAGGCCAAGCGCATCACTGACGCCGGAGGGTTTGTCATGAGTGGTCGTGTCAACGGTGTGCTCGCGGTCACCAGGAGTTTAGGGGATTCCTCCATGAAGGAATTCGTTGTCGGTGCCCCTTATACCACCGAGACGGAGCTTTGCGAAGAGGATGAGTTTCTCATTTTAGCTTGTGATGGCGTAGGTGTTTTCCAAGCTCATTTCGGAATCAGACGGTTCTAACTCTTTTCTTGGCCTTTAAGCTCTGGGATATCATCAACGATCAGGCTGCCGTCGAGCTTGTCCGTGACATCGAAGACGCGCAAGTCGCGAGCGAAAAGCTGCTCAAACATGCACTTTCGGAACATACCACTGATAATGTTACTGTCCTCGTTGTCCGCTTCAAACACCTCGGTCGCCCGCCCGCTGAACCTGAACCTGTTACTTCTCAAACTGCTTGATTCTGTTCTTTAAATCTTGGCCTTCGAATTTCTTAGGGCTTAATGTTGTTGTAACCGTGGAGCCATTTTTCTTTCTTGGTTTTTTGTACTTGTCCATTGTGTATCATTGTCATTGACTGACCTTTGGCATCGCCCGTTGCTTGGAATAATGATCTAATCGAAATTGTGTGTCGTCATTCATCAAATCAACGGGAACCGGAAGTGTAATGCATGCGGCACTAGAAGAGCCCCGAAGTTTGTGTGCTTGGCCCAAACTTGGCCTCATTGCCCTCAGCTGATTTCGAAACGCTTGCCTCTTTATACCTGACCACTACATACCTCTCACGGTTACCCCACCTCTTTCTGGTGCCATGTCGTACCAGCAGCCATACCCAGGCCCAACGCCCAATTACAATCATGCATACGCGCCGACACCACAGTATGGCGCCGACTTCAAAAACCCCTACGAAGGGGATAGGTTCAAGCCCAAGAAAAAGATAAACGATCCCATCTTCCTCGTGCTTTTCATCGCCCAGGTATGTGCTAGGTGTCAGTATCTCTTAGAGAGTCCTCTTACGAACGGAACCATTGCAGTTGCTTGGATTTGCAGCTCTTTCTGGTATTGCTCTGAAGACTTGGATCGATGAAGGTGGTCTTGGAGGTGGGCTTGGAAAGGGCGGAGTCAAATCTGGGATCCCTGTCACGTTGAATAGGTGCGCTGGACGTTGCACCCAACCTCGATGAAGCTTGCTCAACTTGGTGCAGGAGTGCTGTTTACCTTCTCCTCTTGGTCACAGCAGCAGCGGTGCTACTGTCTTCGCTCTACCTAATGCTCACACGTGCATTCACCAAGATCATCATGCACATTACCCTTGTGTTGACTATCCTTTTGAACATGTGCGTTCACTCTCAATACTGGCTGACCATGCATGACCGTATTCTGTCTCTAGCGGAATCTGTATCTACTTTTGGATCACCAAGTACTATTGTACGTCTCCTCCACCAGTATGAAAGGCACCCAGCTCAATACTCTCTACCACAGCGGGCGCCATCATCTTCACCATCATTGCGATCCTCTCTGTCGTTTCATACTTTGGATTCAGATCACGGATTCCCCTCGCTGCGTTGCTGTTCCAGGTCGTTATGGATGTATCGAAGCATCATCTTAGCGTGTACGCTGTTGCGTTCTCTGCTTTGATCTTGACTGCCGCTCTGTCTGTGTAAGTCTTCTATTTTTGTTGCAGATGCCTGTGTCTGTGTGCGTTCGTGTGCGAGTGGGTGTTGATTGACGAATTGCTTTTAGATGGTACACTTTCACTGTGATCGCAACGTACGCGAAATGGACTCCGGGAAGCCCCAGTGCGTACTTTCTCCATTCCGAGTGTCCTAGGTGTAGGTGCTTATAACGTTTTGTTGACAGGTTGTGCGACGACATCATGCTCGTCCGGGAAGGTCGCCGGACTCATTTTCTTTGAGACTTTCTCCTACATCTGGACTTCTCAAGTCATTGGAAACGTCGCGCTTGCTACCCTTGCCGGCGGTCCCTTTGGGTGCTGGTATTACTTTGGACCTCGAAGCGCCGGTCAGATGGTAGGCATCACATCTTTATTCCATCATCCGAAGGTCTGACAATCAACACTTGTTTGTAGCCCAAGCATCCTACCATCTCTGCATTTGGACGAGCATCCACCCTGTCTTTGGGATCTATCTCGTTTGGCAGTTTGATTGTCACAATCTTGGAAATGATTCGGCTGGTGTTGAACGCTGCGGCTAACAATGCTAGTATGGATGGCAATCGTAAGTGTTTGATCCTAGACCCTTGAGGTATGTTTCTAATTATATCGGGATGGATGTAGCTGTTGAAGCTTGCCTTGCGTGCTGTGCTGCGTGCTTTATCGGGTTCATTGAAAGTTTGGTTGAGTATTTCAACAGGTCAGTCTCTTCGTCTCGTACCGTCTGAATGACGTTCTGAATGTTCAATGCAGATATGCGTACATCGAAATCGGTAAGAGCAGCTGATTGTCCGCAGATACGTGGTCTTCTGACCATTTGTGATCAGCTCTCTACGGAAAGGGCTATATTCCAGCTGCAAAGGATACCTGGAGATTGTTCAAGGACCGAGGCATCGATGCTCTCGTCAACGACTCCCTTGTTGGCATGAGTAAGTTGTAGCACTATTGGACTCGTCGCGCCTCAGCTCATTCTGCCTCAGCCTTGATGTGGGGATCGTATGCCATCGGTTTGCTCTCGCTGCTGTTCTGTTACCTTTACCTCAGAAGTGAGTCTTTGTCCGCTGGCTTGGCATCGAAGTGAGGGGATAACCATCTGCGCGGCAGTCACCCAGCCTTCGTACAATGCGGATGGACAATACACCCCCATACTGCTGGTGTTCGCGTTCTTCATTGGGATGATGTGCGGTAAGTGACAATTGGATTCCTAATGTCAACGGACACCTAATTGGCCTCTAGCGAGTACATTGGGATCTGCCATCGAGGCTGGTGTCTCCACTATGTACGTCTCCGATTTTGTTTCCCTTATGTCTCGAGCTTACGCAGTTGGTTCGAAACTTTAGTTTCGTCGGATTGGGAGAGGATCCTGGAGTTTTGGCTGTCAGAGCTCCAGAACTTTTCGCTGTAAGTGTGGAATTCTTGTGCTCTTTCAGAAGGCCCATAAATTGACATCTTTCTTTTCAGTTGATCGCGGAAGTCTACCCCCACGTTGTACAAGGCGTACCTCATTAAGTGGGCGGATGGAAATATCGACTCATACACAAACGATCTTCCTTCATCTCATCGAACTTGATATATTCCAGCTACGAACGGCTCAGGGCCCCCGGGCTCTGGTCATGACCTATATGCCAATATCTTTCCCTTTGCTCCCTACAGAACAGGACTCGATTTGCATCAAATACAGCACTTTCTTCTCAATACCTACGGCTTCCTGTTGCAGTGGGAATTTTGCATAATATCTTTTGCTCACCTATTTATTATAACCAGATTTTCAAGATATCGTGAATTATCCTTGTTGAAAATACAGAGCGCAAATACACCCCAACTAGCGGGACCTTGCTGTGAGGGTACTGGTGAGCCAGGTCTATGGCCTTAGCACGGCCTTGGTAATACTTTTCGTGATTGTTACCACTCTCCTCTCTCACGCAGCTACTACCATGTCCAAAGTCTCGTACTTCACGAACGCGAATAACGTCGTCGCAAAGAACTTGACTTTCAATACGTACATATCGGAAGGCGAGGGTCAGTGAATCTCGGAATACTTGAAGAGCCTGTCAATGATAAATCCCTTCTTATTAGCTCTCCAATTTTTGTACAACCACTCCGCAACAGGAGCGATGCATGACTCTGACGAGCGGTTCCCTCCCCCAATGTGTCACCCTGAAACTCGCCAGGCTGTTGTGGCCCGCATTATTGCCTGGTACGGGTACCTAACGGCACCTCAAAAGCGAATCATGTGGGTCCATGCGCCAGCGGGGTATGGCAAGACTGCTGTTGCAGGGACGATCTCGAAGATACTGGAGGAACAAGGGGGGCTAGATTTTTGCCCTCTGGGAGCCACGTTCTTTTTCTGGAGGACGTCTGCAGAGCGGAACAGCCCCGCGTGCTTCGTCGTTACCATCGCGTACCAGTTGGCCATGTCCATCCCCGAGCTGAAGCCTCACATTGAGAACGCGGTCAAACAAAATCCGATGATTCTCAGAAAAGCTCTAGAGACCCAGCTTGTAAAGCTGATCGTCGAGCCTTTCAAAGCCCTGGGCCAGCATCTCGAGGAAATGCCCAATCGGTTGATTATTGTCGATGGCCTCGACGAGTGTATCAACTCGAACCAGGAGTCTCGGGTGGAGAAGCAGTATGCAGAAGACCAGGAGAAAGTTCAAGTTCGAGTGCTTGATCTCATTCACACCCTCCAATCCCATCAGTTTCCCCTGTCCTTCCTTGTCCTCAGCAGGCCGGAGTCATGGCTCAAGCAACACATAGAGGCATACCCATTCAAGAATTCCGTCGAGGTTCTAGATCTCTACGAGACGGGGGATCATATGAACGACGTGGAGACCTACATACGCGCAGAGCTATCTCGCATCGCAAGGACCATCAACCCAACGGGGGATGATCAGGATTTAGAGTGGCCTGGAGAGAACGTCGTGCAGAGGTTTATTGCGAGAACTCAAGGCCATATGCTGTATGCTTCTACAGTCATTGGCCACATTGACGTCCCGTACGAGGACCCCAGAAGCCGCCTCGACAGTATCCTCGACTACGATTCCAACCCACAGTTCAATATTGCACACTCCACGCCTTTTGCATCCCTCTATCAACTTTACAGGCAGATTTTGCAATCTTGCCCTATAAACAGTCTCCCTCTCATGGTTCAAGTCCTCGAAGACCTCGTAGGGACGGCTCTCTTCCCGCTCAGCCTCGCCGAGGCTCTCCCTGTCCTGGATTCCCTCTCTGGTCGCTCAAAGGGCAGTGGGCTTAGAGCCCTTCGCGGCCTTCATGCACTACTGCATTTGCGAGCCTCAGAATCCGGAAGGGGATGGTTCGTTCACTCCTCGTTTGCCACGTTCTTAAGTGACCCTCAGTCCTCATTGGAGTTCACCGCCAGTAGGACAAAGGGTCACAGGCGAATACTATCGGGGTGCCTCGACGCAATGTCGGCTGTCACACAGCAAAGTGTGGACGAGGACCATCATCTCTTTGCTCTGGTTCTATGGCCAGTGCTCTGGCATTCAAGTTACGTGTGGGTTCAAGACCAAGACCAACTATTAGCTCAAGAAGAGTATTTGTCAATGGTCAGGAAGCTGCTCGAATGCGACCTCGAAGCTTGTTTCCTCAAAACGTTCATCTACCAGCGCAATTATGCGATCTTCCGAGTCATCGCTCCTCAAAGCCTATACTCCCCAGGTCGCATGAACTGCATTGTCCCCCCATCTTCCAGAGAAACATACGATTCCGACACCCTCACGCAGCAGGCGGTTTTGCGCATCCTTACATCGGCAGAAAACATATTTACGTTTTTAATCTCTCAAGCATCCGAATCTACAATCGACGTCGACCCTGCCCACATAATCTTGGACAGCACCTTTGTAAGCCATCTCGCGTCTTACCTCCTGGAACTGAGGCGAGGTGACTCGGACAAAGGTGTGAACAGCTGGGAGTCCAACAACGTCATCCAGTCTTTGAAGACCGCGCTCTGGCGAGAGAAGCGGAGGCCCTTCAAACAGCTGATAGGAAGACTCGAGACTGCCTGGTTTCGCGCTCCGGGTCTGGCTACAGTCACACACAGCATGGAGGAGGTCGTCAATCATCTTCTCACTGGCGGGGCTGATGTTTGTGAGCCTAAGGATTAGGGGACTGTTGCCGTATTGTATGATGAGTGATATAGTTCATATGTTTATAGAAATAGGTATCTGGACCTCGTTTTAGCCCTAGACTTGTGCACTTAAGCCGGTTAGAGGCCTCAGGGTATCTTCATTTGCCAGTGAACGTTTGAACACAACGTTTGAACACCGTGTCCAGAATATACAAGATACAAGATAATGGTACAAATCCGTGTACAATAAAAAGGGTATGGGACGGTCGTGACAGTCGTGACAATAAGAAATAGTACATGTTCCAAGGAAAAGATCATCATCTCGAGAGTCGTAATGTCGTGACTTGAAAGGGAGAGGTCGGGGTATAGGCCTGTATGTGTGGATGTCTTGAAAATGGAGAGTACGAGGGAAGTTGCCGCCTCGGTTAAGCCTGAACGGAAACCTGTGGAACCTCCCCTTTGGCCTTGCCATCCTTTAGTGAGGGTGACCTAGGCGGTTGGGCTACAATATCCAGAATAGACGAGACAGGACGAGGCTTAGGCAACGAAGGTGCCGAAGTCGAGCTTTTAGGCGGGGCCTTTGGTGGCTTTGGTGGAAGTGGAGGAGATTCCGTATCTTTTTCGCTACCGTTTTCTCCCTCCACCTGCTTTTCAGGTTCGGGGGGAGGGTCTGGGAAGTCCCACGGTCGAGGAACCTTGAGAGAAGATACGTGTCAGAGGGAAAAAATCCGCGAATTAACCGGTCATTGAGAGACTTACAAGTGCAGCGGGCATAATCCATGTTGCAGCACATATGACACCCTTGCCTTTGTCTTGGGCCTTGATCGCGTTGAATTCAAAATCTATGAATTGGGCCATGTAGCGCACGAAAGGCAGAATTTCGCGCACGCCGTTGTTAATTAGAGCCATTGTTGAGAGGAAGTTGACGACGGCCGTTGTAATGGATTGAACGCGCTGAAAGAGGATGGTCAGAGATATTCTTTGGCGAGCAAGATCGTAGGGCTTACCGACAGATATTCAAGAGTCGGAGTGGGCAAGAGGATCTCCAAACCCCACCAATCTAGAAAACGATTAGCCTATAACACTGGCGAGAATGGCACGGGGGACGCACATGTCAAAACAGATATCCTATCAATCGGTGGGTTGATTCCTAGATTCCCTGGTGAGTGACCGCATGATGACCACACAACAAATAAAACACACCTGTGTGGTCAGGAAGTATCGCACGCCCTGTCGCATATCCAAGAGCCATAAGGGTGGGTGTAATTTCCTTCACGCCTTTCAAGACGGTTTCAGGAGTGGGGACGGCACCAGCCAGAAGGCCGTCCCCATCTCCTGGCTGCCCTAGCCCAAGATCAGGCGCTTTCATGATGTCGATGACATGCATCTCGTTCAACAATGAGCTCAGCTGGTTGACAGATGCTGAACTGACGTTGGGGAAGGAAACTTTCAACCCCTTCCCCTTTGCTTTCTCGCCCGGACCCCCAGCGACAGAGTGGTCGTGACCGCATTGAAGTTTTGCGAAATGAATGCTTTCTTCCTCCGCGTCGGTGAATTCCAAGCACACAGCATGGATAGGTGCTTGGTGGTTGACCCCACTTTGGCCTGGTTGGGTTGTCGCTGGAAGTCGACGGAGTTCCTGAATTAGTTTGTTTGCGGTCTTGGGTTCCGATAACTGAGTCTTTATCTTGTTCAGCTGTGGCTTCGCAACAACTGGCGATACGGCTGGAAGGGACCCGGTCGGCTCGCCTGTAATGAGCATCCGCACCCGCAGAGCATTCTTCTTCGCTCGCAAGTCGGATTTCGACAACTTCTCCTGCTTTTGGTGCCTCTGAGCTGCTTCCACAGCATGTTCCCGCCTTTCGTGCTCCTGGATGGTTGACAGTGCTGGCTTGTCGTCTCCTGGTGACTTTCGAGAGAAAGATATCCTCTTGAAATTGAAACGCCTAGGCGATTCTGGAGCGATATGCACCTGTGCCCGCGTTTCTTCGATTTCCACTGGTTCCACTTCAACTGCGGCGGTGGTTCGGACTTGGGATTCGGTTACAGACAACTCTGAGGGTGGTTGTCCACTGAGAGGTGCTACAATCTCGGAGCCCTGGGAGATCTCCTGGACCTCAATGGTGGTCTTCTGTATTTCATGGCCATTCTCTTCGATGCTCGTGACGACCTGCGTCGTTGAAGATGAATACCAAAAGCGCGTCCACAAACTCATGATCTGTATTGCTCGTTGATTCAACCGCTCGAGAACCACATAACCAGGCGAGTACATACCGGAGCTTGCAAAACAATTTGTCGCTGCCGCCTCCAGGCCGTCTCAGTTACGTTCCAGGGGTTGATTGCCAGCGGCGAAAGGGTCTTCGAGCATTCCTTGGGGCAGTAGAAGTCCGAGCGGCACGCCCAAGTCAGCCAAAGGGAACCTGGATTGCTTAGTCACATGTCGTCACGGCTATAATTGATCACGCCCAGAATATCTCTCATGATGTCGACAACTTCAATAAAAGGTCGGAACATGCCCGAGTCAAACATCAACATTTGCTTGAGCTCTCCCTCTTCCCTCGGACATGCTCGTAAAATGGCGGAGATTAGCAGCAGTAGTGTCTGCTTTGTCTCTGTAAGTTTCGTTTTATTTCTCTTGCTCCATCCCATTTGTTGAATTCCCTTCAGGAAGGCCCACCCCGCACTTTTTGCCGTCATCATGGGTATGTGCTCTGACAATTTACTGGGGCAGTCGGTGACTCATGTATTGAACAAAGGCACTGGGTCAGTTAGCATCTTGCTTTCTGTTTTCCCTTATGGAAGAGGGACGAGAGGCATGATGATTGCAAGCCTCGTCTTCTTCTTCCTCAACCTTGTACTGTTTTGCATATTTTCCCTCCTGGCCCTCTGGAAGTATGTCATGTATCCCGACCGCTGGAAGGCCGTCGTAAACAGTCCAGTTACAAGTTCTTACCTCGGAACTTTTCCTATGGGTGCAACGACCCTCATCAATGTCGCAGTCGAAGTCATTTACATTCATTTCGGAATCGGAGGGAAACCCTTCCTGTATTTCATATGGGCAATCTGGTGGCTCGACGTCATTATATCTGCACTTTGCTGCTGGGTAGGCGTTCATGCAATGTAAGCTCTCTACTCGCAATACATACTTAATTTACGCTGACCTTGTTCCAGGATGATCAAACAGAAGCATTCACTAGACACCATGTCCGCCAGGTGGCTGCTCCCTGTGGTCACTCTGATTGTCGCCTCTTCCTCCGGGGGTATCCTCGCCTCCGCTATCCAAAGGTACTCTATGTACCACTGCCTCGTCACCCTCGTGACATCCGTATTTCTCGTGGCAGTTGGCCTCACCCTCGCTCTCATGATATTGACAATCTACCTCGCCCGTCTCATCATCCACAACATTCCACCGGGTCACGGTGTCCTCTCCGTCTTTCTCCCCTTGGGACCAACGGGACAGGCCGGGTTTGCCATACTAATCCATGGGCTTACCTTCAAAACCACGCTTCCCTACGGTCACTCCGGGTCCTCCGAATTCCTCGGATCCTCGACAGTGGGTGACTTCCTGTATCTCGCCTGCGTATCGATTTCATTCGTTCTATGGTCGTTGGCGACTATGTGGATGATGTACGCCCTTCTTGCGTTGCACAGCACGGTCTTGAGGTCACCTGTGCAATTTAAAATCGCATTTTGGGGTCTGGTCTTCCCAAACGTGCGTTCTTTTTTTCTTGGCACCAGAGATTCTCATTCCTAACATATATCTTTCACCACATTAGGGTGTCTATGCAAACCTATCGATCCTTCTTGGAGAAACCTTCGACTCCACCGCATTCCGAGTATACGGAGCCTCGTACGCCGTCGCGGTCATTTGCTTATGGGTGTACATTGCAGCACGATCGCTAGTCGAGATCAAGAAACTCATTCTTCTATCCAACGAACTTCCCGTCGAAGCCCCTCAACATCCAAGCGCTGGAACGAGTCAGACGGAATTCGCTGTCGAGCAGAAAGAGGGGTCAGGCTAATGACGCCCTACGCCACCTACGAACGCAATAACACGCCATCGCCTACGCCTGACGCTGACGCATGTTCCATGAAATATGAACGAGCACCAAATCCGGTCAACCCGGACGCCATTGTGACCAACCAGATCACAGTGGGGTACTACTGGGGGACGCCAATGCATCAGTCGCCCTGGGACAATACCATCCTACTACCATACTCCTGGCACATGGACGGAGGATGCCTCCACGGATGCCAATTACCGCTTGCATACGGTTTAATGTACCTTACGATGTATGCTTAATGTTGTCCAGCGACTCCAGCCCAGCTTTCAACAGCAGAAGGGCTCGATCTTGTCAAATCTTATCTGATATGTAGACGGACTTTGCACACACGTCCACGATTGTTCTGATTCAAGTTGTGCCGCTCCCCCCATCAATGTTCGACGCTCAACTTGAACGCTCTCGGATACAACCCCCAGAAGCAGGCGCCAATGTCGGCCCCCCAACCCAACACTGAAATCACGCAAGTTGCTCTTGACCTTGGCAACACGGGAGGGAGGAAGGATTCGCTCGGCTCGCCATAACCTGTGTAATGTTCATGAAGATTCGGATCCGTAGAACGGGTTTCTTCGCTCGCCAGTCGGATATCGACGGTATCTTTCATACCTAACGTCCTACCGCAGCTTCGACCAGCTTGACCTGCATGCTTTCGCCTTCAGTTTGTCATCGATATCTCATCCGCGTGGAGACTTCCGGGAGAAAGATGTTCTCTTGAACATGAAATGCCTTGTCTGGATTGAGGCTGGACCCCCGTTGGTAAGATAAACCAGGACCGGGTCGGAGGCTCATGATATTTTCACTTCTAGGACATCTTAAAGCTTGACCGAGCTGTCGAAAGCAAATCTGTCACCGCTTCACCTGTATTCCGATTGTTATTCGCCGCCGAGAGACTTGGACGGTTTGACGGTCACATGTCGTGCGTCACCGCTAAGATGGCGCTAATTTAATACGCGAAAAATATCCCCGTCAAATGGTAAACTTTTCAATAAAAGGACTGGAATCCAACTAGTATTGTGCAACGTCACATTTCTCCGCGTCCGCTCTTGCTTTTCTCCCTGAGGATGACCTTGAAGGGCGCCTCAGGATGGCGGAGTCTCACAGCAGCGGTGTCCACTCTGTCCCTGTACGTTTGCTCTTACAAGGTTATTTTCCCCCGATCAGTCGATTGACTCATTGTTTTTAGAAAGGCTCACCCTGCTCTCTTCGCCGTCATCATGGGTGTGTTCTCTAGACACTTCCAGCAGGATTCTTTGACCCATAAATGAGCGTAGGCACTGGGGCCGTCAGTAATCTGCTTCACATTTTTCCCTACGGGAAAGGCACCAGAGGCATGATGATCGCAAGTCTCGCGTTCTTCTTCCTCAACCTCATTTTGTTTTGCGTGTTCTCCCTCCTGGCTCTCGCAAAATATGCCATGTACCCCGATCGCTGGAGAGCTGTCATCCACAGTCCAGCTAACAGTCTTTACTTTGGAACATTTCCGATGGGATTAACGACACTCATTAACGTCGCAGTGGATGTCATTCACATCTATTTTGGAATCGGAGGGAAGGGTTTCTTATATTTTATTTGGGCAGTTTGGTGGTTCGATGTCGTCGTATCTGCTCTTTGCTGCTGGGTAGGCGTTCACGCAATGTAAGCTCGTTATTGACTCCCACATTCCCTGAACTTTTGCTGACCTTGTCCCAGGATGACGAAACAGAAGCATTCTCTGGACACCATGTCCTCCAGGTGGTTGCTTCCTGTGGTCACCCTTACCGTCGCCTCTTCCTCCGGGGGCGTTATTGCTCCTGCTATTCGGCAGTACTCCATGTACCATTGCTTCATCACCGTCGTTTCGTCCGCTTTCCTCGTGGTCGTTGGCTTAACCCTTGCCCTCATGGTTTTGACAATATATTTCGCCCGCCTCATCATCCACAACATTCCACCCGGTCACGGTGTCCTCTCTGTCTTTCTTCCGTTAGGGCCCACGGGGACAGCCGGTTTTTCCATATTGCTGCAGGGAATCGCGTTCAAAGCGATTCTTCCTTATGCCCACTCAGGGTCGTCAGATTTCCTCCAATCGCCGACAGTTGGTGACTTCTTGTACCTCGCCTGTGTATCAATTGCGTTCATATTGTGGTCGTTGGCGACTATGTGGATGGTGTACGCACTGCTTGCTCTGCATAGCACTGTGTTCAGGTCACCAGTAGAATTCAAGATTGCGTTTTGGGGTTTAGTCTTCCCAAATGTGGGTCCTCTTCTTTCCCGGAATACCTGATTTCCTTGCTGATAACGTTCATGGCACTAGGGTGTATATGCAAACCTGACAATCCTTCTTGGAGAAATCTTCGACTCTACTGCATTCCGAATATACGGAGCGCTATATGCCATCGCAGTCATATGCTTGTGGACATGCATTGCAACTCGGTCGCTATTTGAGATCAAGGAGCTCGTTACTCAACCCAAAGGACTTCCATTCGACGCCTCTTCACCTTCAAGTGCTGGAACGAGTCAGACGGATTTCGGCGTTGAACAGAAACTAGGCTCTGAAGGCTGAAGAACGCTTCACACCGCCGATAAACCCGATAATGCGCCAAAACCCCGACCAGACGGAGGTGAAGACAGTCAACCTGCATACCATGCGATCGACGAGAGGAAGGGAATGATCGCGGGACGCCGATAAGTAGAGGATGGTCTGACACGATATCATCCTGCACGCACGGCTCATAGACGGAGGATGCCTCCATTAGAAGCCAATTTCTGCTTGCATACGGTATAATGTATCTTACAATGCATGTATAATGTTGTTTAATCCTTTCAAAAGGTTCTTTTCACCCACATGGTTCACAATCGATATGGGGACGAAATTTGCTTCCATCTTCGCAGGATACTTGTGTTTCGTGATACTAGAGGAGAAGAGTCGTTATACTCGCTGTATCCTTCTTGCTCAACCTATGCCTGTACGTCATATTCGTTGGCGTTTCAGCTGCTCGGCACACCCTCTCCCCCGGTGTGAGTCAATTCCAATTCTAATACTATCCTTCCTTATATGAGCTCCGAGCTCTTCCGTTCAGCTATGGAATTAGCCCTGCCGAAGGTCTATAAATATTGCTAGGAGTTTTCGACGTTGAAGCTCTACCTTTGATAGATGCGGCGTGATTCTGAACCATATTTCAGGCTCGGAGGAACGGGATTCACTTAGTGTGCGCTTCGGGATTCCCTTTCCTACTCCACTGTGCCTCAGGTGGTAATTATAGTCAACGGGCGCAAGGCTTCAGGTAATCTTGTAGGATGGCGCTAACTTTGAGGAAGGTTCGATCCTGAGATAAAGATTGAACTCTTTTGCAGAGTAGATCGGCTACGCTGTCCATATCTTCTTGATCACCTTACTCAAAATGTAGAGCTTTCAAGCTGACTACTGCCACTTGGTCCCTGATAGGGATTGTGCTTTGATTTGGCCTTGGTATGCATGCTCTGACTGTATTGCTGTTGCTGTCGGTGATACCAGGGTGTCAGGTCCTCAGAAATATATTGCTTGAATGCACGTGTACTCCATGAATTTGCGAACGGTGTTGAGCTGGGATGGGGTGAGCGAACGTTGATGCCAATCTTTGCATCTAATCTTATCTCAGATGGTGTACAGCCACGCAGGTACAGCCACCCAATTACGAGCGGTCCCAAAGACGTGTCTGCCGTGGTTGCCTATGTAGTCACCGTTACGAGCATCCTCCCCACCACGACCTTTGTCCCTATCGCCCTCGGTTGCACACTCCACCCCAGTCACACCAATGTCCGCCCATCCGGGGTACTCAGACTATCAGTCCTTGCTCCACTCGGCAGATGAGGAAGCCGATGTTGGCGAGGAAAGCAGAGCTTCAACAAGTAGGCCGAGTGCCTCGGGTACGCGTGAGGGAAGGCGCAGGACGGGTGGAGGAGTCAGTATCGACCTGGCGAAGCTGGATAATGCTTTCAAACGGTGAGCTCTTGGACCGCAGTGGCATGCTGTTCGGGCTCTCCTCATGGTTACCCCATCCGAACAGGTGGACAGAGTCAATTGCCCAGAAAGTGAAACGAAAGAAACAGATACCAGAGCACACCAAGAAGAAGATATGGAGGAGCGTGTTCGAGCCTACGATACCCCAGGCGCCGAACTATGGCTTTGTGCGTTTCTCATAATCGGACTGGGGCTGCGCGCTGACCCACCGACTGTCCAGGCCAAAACACTAGACCATAATCCTCCCATGACTGATGAAGACTTTGACACGTACATCTAAGCGATCTCGTCTGCTGCTCTCGATTCTGAATCTTGCTTTAGGGTGGTCCAATCCATAAAAGAGGCCATAGCAGAAGGTCACCATCCCAAGATGATTGCCAAAGGCTCGTCCGGTTCTTACTTTGCCAGGGCGAAGGTCAACGGACGCGTACAGACCGTGGCGTAAGTCCGTCTACTGCTCAACTGCCCAGTTACTCATATCACTCAAGTGTTTTCAAGCCCAAGGATGAAGAACCATACGGAAGGCTCAATCCCAAGGTCCGGTTGCTTCTCCGTTTCGAATTCAAAACATTTAGTAAAGGGATAACTAGACCACAAAATGGCTGCATCGTCAATTCAGATGGCTGATTCCATTCGGTAGAGCTTGCCTCATACCTAATTTAAGGTACACAGCCCTTGCTCCTCCAGCGACGTATCTAACGCTCCCTATTAATAGTTATATCTCGGAAGCCGCAGCATCTCTACTGGACTCACGTCTCGACCTTCATATCGTACCACCTACCAATCTAGTGTCATTGTCAAGTCCTGTAGGCTTTACTCTTCTCTCGCCTAGTTACTCGGTCCTCATGTCCTCCAGGCTTTCTTCTACGATTGGCTTGACCGGAACGCTGCCAAGAAAGGAAAGGCTCTTCCCGAAAAGATTGGCAGCATGCAATATTTTCTCCACGGCTTCCAAGGTGAGCGAGAAGCCCACTTGTCGCGCTAATTCGTTAAATAACGCCCATGTAGACGCCTCTGAATTCTTGCGCAAACATCCGTGGCCTGGACGTGCCATTTCTGACACGTTTGATGATTCTAATCACCGGCAAGGCAGTTTCTCGAAACGATTTCTGAGCGCGCTCAAAATCATCTGTGGGCGAACCGGAGATCCGGAAGATGCTTATGATGAAGCTGAAGCTGATTTCGAGGAGGAACAGGTCCTCTATGATGCCACCGAAGAAACCGATGCCCAACGACCATTCTACTGGAGCCAGTCTCTGCAACAGAGTTTCCGAGATGAGCTCGAAAAGTAAGCCGCTCACTCTTTCCAAGTCTCGAATGGGGTAGCTGATATGGCGTTTGCTAGACTCGTCATCCTTGACTATCTGATGTTGAACACTGATAGAGGCGCCGACAACTATATGATAAAATACTGCGAGGGTGAACACGAAAAGCTCGTCGACGTCGCACCATCTCGTTCAGTGAGATTGGAGATGCCAGTCATGAGCGAACTTCGTCGATCCGAACCGACCGCAACCCCACAAATGAACGCTTCCACTTCGCGCGCTTCGAGCTCTTCTACACCCCCGCCTCCTCCTCCCCGTCCATCAACCCCAAATACCGACTACAAACGGAGACCCCATATCCATATTGCTGCTATTGACAACTCCCTCTCGTTCCCTCATGAACATCCCCAGGGATGGAGGTCTTATACTTACGGCTGGCTGTTCCTACCTGTTAGCATCATTGGACGACCGTTCAGTGAGAAGACGAGAAACCACTTCTTGCCGTTGCTTACTTCGAAAGCTTGGTGGGAAGAGACGACGTACCAGCTGGAGAAATTGTTTGCAGTCGACCCTGACTTCCATCCCAAGATGTTTGCAGTGAGTGATCTGAGCAGTGGATAAGGATGGAGCAGGCACTGACAGATCGGTCTTCCTAGCGTCAATTAGCTGTGATCAAGGGTCAGGCGTGGAATATTGTGCAATCCTTGAAGCATCATGTACGTTGTTCCACTTGACAATCCAACTTCGCCTCAACCTTACCACCATTGACTAGGACGAAGGTCCCTTGGAACTAACAAGGCGCATGAAAGTCTTGGTATGGGACGAAGAAGTCGTAGTTCCTGACGTCAGTGACGAATATGCCAACGCACCCACCTCTCCCACAATCTCTGTCAGCAGTGTGCCTATTCCCGGACGAACACGAAGTCAAAGCTACGGTAGCGACTTCCCACCGCCCATGAGACGGACTTCGACCGACGCCTCAGGTGCACCTAGGCCCGTTCCCTTCGCAGCCAAATTCCAGCGCATCCATCCAGGCACAACTGGTGTCACTGTTCTCGAACATCTAGAGCGGCTTGATGCCGTTGAGGCAAGCCTCCAGCGACTCGGAGTTCAGGAAGAGGGGCAGGAGGAGATGGATATGGGTGTATCGTCTGCACCACTTCCCTCGCGGCCGATGCCTATATCGCGTTCGGGCAGTGGGGATGGGCGGCCTCCAGTGGCGCAGTCGCCATTCTCGGCTCCTGGAGAGCCTTTGGAACCTGTTACAGAGGTTTCGACACCGTCAAGGCGTAGTTCGATGGACGAGGATGACCTTGCAGCTATGTCTAAATCCACTTCCCACGTTGAAGGGCAGCGGCCGTTGGGTAGTCGCAAGAATATTGGCACGATCTCTACTGCTGGACTGGACTGGATCGCGGCGGAAGAGGAGGATGAAGATGGTTCGAAGACGGTTATGATCGCAGAGGTATGTGCCCGTTTTTGCATTGTTATTTCGCCTACTAATTGGGTGTCTTGCAGCGACTCGAAACGGTCAAGAAGACTCCTCTCTGCTCATGTTGGTAACGCTACTGTAATGATAATTTACATGTTTTGGCACGTTGGATATTGGCAATAGACGACCCGAAAAGACGTGGAAAGCATGTGCAATATGGCAAGATATACGAAAAGATCAGGAAGAGCGATCCCAAGCTCTGCAAGGGGAGACGACTACTCTCCTTCGTCCATGAGCCATTGCTCGAATTGTTCCAGCCGATGTTTCTCTTCCTCGACCCCGCCTGTGCCGATGTCTTCCCCTGTCCCACTTCTTTTGAATCTTTGTCTCCCCGTGAATAGTTCTGCAATGACGCGTTGACCGTCGAAAAATCTTCCATTCATTTTCTGCTTGGTGGTGAGCCAAAGCAGGGGTAGAGCGGAGGCTGGGACTCACGATGACACAAGCTGCTGCGCTAACAGGGTCTTTGAATTTAACAGTCATTACACCATCTGGTTCACTCTACGAAAGGCAAGGTTCAGAAGATGTAAGTCCGTGGAAGGAAAACAAACTCACATCGTACAGGGTTACGTTTGTCACCTCGCCCAGTGTTGAGCATTCCTCGCGGACATCTTCCTTGAGATCCAGGAGCAGTGTGGCGTCTTTCTCGAGGTCTTCGAGTCTGAACATGTGCTTCAGAACGACGACGCGGCTTTTGAGAGGAGCGGCTGGACGGGCTCCAGGATCGGGCTGAGGACCGAAGCCATCATCGTCTCCCCACTCTTCCAATTTCCTGTTATATTTTATGTTGGTACGCAAATAATCAGAGAACCGAAAAGTCGAATGCACTGACTTTTGCATCTTTCCTAGCCTTCTGGTAACTGCCTTCTTGTCGATGGTTTTGCGTGGTTGGTGTTGAGCTCCACCATGATTCGAAGAGGATGGTCCTTTGTGACTAAAGTCGGCTTTCACGACTTTCATCACCGTCGACGGTTGTCCAAGCCGTAGTTCTGCTTCGTCCAAAATGTTCAGAGCTAATATTACTGAGTCTTCTTTGAAGTACACGATCAAGGCTTCGCCGTTGAAGGTGCCATCCTCTCTTGCGTACATCTTGACCTTGGGGTCTCCGCTATCATCCTCTTCTATCACGCCGCATTTTGAGAATCTTTCCACCAGTTCATCGGGCTCCGTGTCTGCTGGTAGGCCCGTCACATATACTGCAGTGTTCTTCGACTTGCGTTCTGCAGGCTTGTCGCTCTTCCCCTTTTTTGCAGCGGAGGGACCTGCACCTGTAGATGAAGATGATGCGCCGTCGTTTCCGTTTCCAGCTCCATTTCCATAACCTGTGTAATCTTCCACTTTGCGTTTCTTGTTTTCGCGTTTGAGGACAGGTGCGGCTGGTGTCTGCGGAAGAAGATCGTGTCAGCGTTTCTCTGCAGTGGTGTGGATGTAGGAGTAAGTTCAGAACCTCTTCGTCTACCCCTGCGACCGAGTAGGCCGCTTGTTGTCGTTTGAGCAGGTCTTCGTCGAGCTGCGCATGAGATCAGAGACGACCTGGTCACAAGTGCTGTGGAGCACGCACTACGGGCACCCAAGCTCCCTTTCCAGAGTCGTACTCGAGCTCGGCCTCGTCATCTTGTTCAAACCGCCAAGTGTTTGTTGACTTGTTGAAGTATACCCTGTGTCATTTTTGGTGTCTGAGTACGCTTATGACTTGGTGCAAGATAAGATTGCTTTGGTATTGAGCTCACCGTGGATCATCAGCGAAGGCTGCTGCCTGGACCTCTGCAGAAGAGCCTGCAGCAGCGGAGGGTGGTAGCGATGACATTGGGAACGACGAGGAGCTGGAAGACGGGACCGAAGGTCACAGGCCAAGCTCATAGGCTTTGTCTTTATTTATACAAGCGCCCAGAACAAAGCCGTCTATAGCTAGCCAACACTCTAATGGCTCATCCAACACAAACTCCCCATCGCACTCCTCTGAAGCGCATATCCCAGGGCTCCTTATTTCGACTATCGCGCTCAGGAGCGTATCCAGATGCACCTCATGGCCTTGGCTTCATAGAGCCTGCAATGACAGAGTTCCTTGAGGAAGCTGAAGCCTTGCAAACCAACATTGAGGGCATGAAGCATCTCAGCGACTCTTTGTCGACGTTCAACGAGTCCTTTGCGAGCTGGCTATACGTGATGAACATGAATGCTCTAACCACGGACTGGATACAGGTGTGGATCTCGTTCTTTTCAATCGTCCACACCTAACCCGGTTAGGCACCGATACCAGAATCTTTCGAACTCGCGAAGAAACGCGCAGGTGCGCATTGAATAGGCTTAAAATTCGCGTTATTAACGTGTCTTTCTCAGAGGAAAGCGCTGTTGCTGCTGCAGAGGCTCTGAAGAAAGCTCGAGAGGAAGAAGAAAAGGCTCGACAGGCCCGACATCTCGCCGACCAGACTGCTTTCACAGAGATGACAGATACGTCGTACATGGGCAACCTCACGACGGCCACTGGGACCACTGCTGGAACAACAACGTCTGGCAAGTCGGGTGCCGTGCCGAAGAAGAAACCAGGCGCGAAACCCAAGTTGTCTGCAAAGGAGAGGAAGGAGCGAGGCGTAAGTAGATACCACAGTCGACTCGGATGTCGCTGCGCGTGCTCAAGCCATCATTCTAGATGGAAATCGAGCGAGTTGTGTCTTGTCTGCCACTCGAGTTCCGTGGCAGTGATCCAGTACGTGCTGATTATCGCGTTGCGCTCCTTCCACTCAACATTGCTGCCAGAGTCTGCGCAGAAACATGGAGACCGTCATCGAGGGTCTTATGGATGCCCCGGGGAACACCGTGAAACGTATGCTATGTTCTAGAACATCTTATTTTCGCCTCACGCGTTGACGCCCTACTAGTGCCAGACCTCATCAAACCACCAGATCTCAACCAAGCCCGCGTCAACAAATGTTTAATCGCCTTGGTCAACCGCAAAGTTGTAAAGAAAGATAATAGTAGTGTAAGTGGTTTGCTACAGCAAAAATGTGTCCTTGATCTGACCCAAATCCAATCAGGGTACCGTCTTGTATGCATGGGTGGGCATTCCCTAAGTTGATACCATGTCACGCCATCGTTTCCTCTCGACCTGCCACTATCCTTGTACATCAGCCATTTCTGTGTAGCATACCCTTGAAAGGAACCTGTGATTCTATCCGTAAGCAGCTCGTCATGGCGTACCCATAACAGCGACGGAAGAGTACGTCAAACCCCGCGACGTGTGCCATATCCACCCAGACGGGACTTTCTCTCGACACCGATCCTCCATGATTTCCTGAGGGACATCCTGCCGGTATGTGATATTAGCTGAGCTCTTGGATATATTGACACGTTTCGAGCCGGAATCCCGTGAGCTTCAGCATCAGCTCGTCGAGGAGTTCCTCATTTGTGTGTGATGGCAAGATCAACATGTCATTTGGAACGCGGAAGCGATCTGGTAGGTCAAGGAAAGCGTTTTGTAGAGTCGTCTGTAGCGATTCATAAGCAGAGAACAGGCATGAAACGAGCAGAGAAAGTACGAACCCGTTTCCTTTCAGCAGCCAGCACAACATGCAGCTCGGAGAGCGTGAATACTCGGAGGACGTGTGGTGGCACAAGCTCTACGAATGCGTTCATGAAAGCCTCCATCCGCATTGCCTTCGCCTTCCTGCTCGAGATAATATCAGGCGTCAGCGTCTACGGCATCGATGCTTGGAGAATCCTTACTCGATGAGCAAAACGGAGCCATCCACGGACAACACAGAGCCGGAAACAGAGCTGTTCCCGATCGATATCAGTGGCTTTTCAACACAGTCAGTAGAGCGGCGGAGTGCGCAGCTTTACCTTCGATAACTAGCGGCCTTGTCTGTCCTCCCACGCGTATCGTAGTCGCTCAACGCAGAATAGATAGCAGGCAGAAAGGAGAGATTGAAGACATGCTGTTGCAGAATCGCCATTGCATGCAGTCGTCCAGCGAAGGAGTACAGTTTAAGGCTATCTTTCCCAAGATAACTGATGTCGACCTCCATTTCGGAAGGCTTGGATTTAGATGACTGGAATAATTTGCGCTCTGGTGAGAAAAGTTCTGAGAAGAGAATGTCTATCCAGTCCCTGGCCAAACAAAGTTGTTGTTCATATCCTCCGTTAGATACGGTAAGTCATGATCATCGACTTACTGACATGGGAGGGGCGTCTCGTCAAGAAGTCGGACACCAAAGGTCCCTTTCAACAGTTCAAGGGACGCATTGAGCAGAGCTTCAACACTGTCCTCAAACAAGGAATCCTGGCTAACCCAAATGTCCTCTTCATGCGTGCTGTTACGCCGCAGGTGTGAAGCGAGGTATGTCAATTTCCGATGAAGAGGTGCAAGTGGTGAACCTCTTTCTGTGCTCGTTCGAGGATCCTCCCACGTTGTTATACCTGCATTGTGGTCGAGGAAAAAGAGTCGTCCTGTGCTCGTTTTTCGCCGTTCCCAGCCGGGAGGTAGGTCAGGGTCGAATGAGTCCGCCATGGGAGAGTTAGTAGAGTCCATTGGATGTTGCCAGGTTGTTATTCTCCGATGGTGATTAATGTAATACGTTCGTCCGTTGGAAGCGACATGACGATCCCAGCCAAATGGCAGCGGCCTATCGCCGTGGTCTTCTCCAAACGACGATGACGACGATGTGCTGCGGCTGATGCTCTCCGTCTCTGACTCAGAGAGAGGAGGCAGCTCTTCCAGCTCCTCGTCTTCGAGATAATGAGAGGAACGATCTCGACGGCGGGGAGCCCCTGGTGCCAGGAAGAGAGGTAAATGTTCCAGATGTCGAGTTTCAGGTTCGTCCTTTTCCTTCTCGTTGGGCTTGAGCTGCATGGTGAACGGAGTTGGTAAGCGCCGTGGCCCTGCATGGTTCAGTTCACGTCTTTAGGGGCGATCAAACCCAATTACACCTATGTCATTGATGAATCGGATGCCGGTCCATCAGGTCGAATTTCGTCCAACGATTGTATTCAATCTTCAATCTACTCCTTTCTAGCTTTAAACTTCGTACGCGTGTACTACCTGGCAGGGTGCTCACCATCCGGAACCGTCTGGATGGCATACTTACACTAGAAACCAACAATCACGATGCACCAAGGGCATTTTTCCAAGCTTGCCCCCCAACATCGCTCAAGACTCTCTCGACCTCTATTTGGTCGATATTCAACAATAGACGACGTTCTCCAGTCGGTTTCCGAGCGACTGTTGCACCATCCTCCAACAAAATGGCCCGTGAGGCCACCAACGAATCCAGCACCATGGTAAGCTCTGCGACGCTTGGTTTTCGCGAGGAATCACTCCCTGTAAGAGCACCAATGTAGTTCAGATGCTGATATTGAACCTGCGAGAATTTTAGCACCGTCTTTGTCGTTGGGTCCAGGAAAACAAGCTGACATCACTCCACTTGATTTCTTCAACACCCTCACGCTTGACGCATTTCGTCAAGGCGGCCAACATAATGCGCTCATGCAAGCTGCAGTCCTGAAGGTACCCTGCTGTAGGACTACTTTGCATGATCGACATGATCTTCTGGACATGGCTGGCTCCTGCGGTGGTCTTGCTGGTGCTAACATGTTCCACCACTCGTCTAGGAAAAGCATGTGAGCAAAACAATTCAACATAATTTTCAGATGTCTCCAACCTGCACACGTCCAAAACTCGTCTTGCGTCTCCAGAGATGCTGCTAATTTTTACGGCGGCGAGCCTGACAGCATCCATTTTGATGACTTCGCGACTTTCAATTCCCTCTTTCTCGAGGCTCTCCTTTGCCGTATTCAAACGAGCAGTCACAATCTCAGCTAGCTGGTCTTTCTTATATGGCTCGAAATTAATCCGAGTCATCCCTTTGAAATAGGCTGGTTAACTCTTTGTTGAAGGCACGCGGTTAGAGCCTTAAATTCACCTAATCGACTGCGTACCCTTCCCGTCATTACTCGCTCTGGAAGGTCCATGGTGTTGGCGACTGCAATTACGACGACCTTGCTGTTCGCCAGTGTCGGCCAATTGAAAAAGTTGTAAATCACATCTTGCTTGGGAGTGACAAGTTGATCCAACTCGTCCATAAGGACGACGCTATGTTGCGTTTAAAGCTGAGGCGTTGGAATATGAGAAATGGACGGCTTACTAGGCGTGCTCTCCTGGGCCTCTCATTCGCCCGCCGAAATAATGAGTGAGAGCCTTCAGACTCTCTTTGGAGCTCATACGGAGATTAGAATCCTTCGAGCTCGTTGGATCGGCATTGCGAACAATCGCTTCCCATAGGAGGGTGTACGCAACAGAGGGCTCAGGTATCCGGAGTCCATTGATCTCGACGTAGGTGAACGGACTTATTTCCTAACCCTAAGAGTGAGCTAGAGAGTCCCAGATAAATCACCGTCTCACTTACATTGGCCTCGGCCATCCGCTTCAGCTCTCGAACGACGGTACGAACTGTAGCAGTCTTTCCCGTCCCGGGTACTCCAGAGATATCTAAGGAAACCTTCATCAATTGCGTGAATAACGAGGGGAGGAAGAAAACTCACAAATGCATCCACCGCTCCCTTCTTCTAGGAGATCTCCAACAGACAGAAGAACTTGCTCGTATTCATCTGTCCGACATGGGAGAGCGTCCGGCCTGTTGCCGACATGGAGTACGTGCATTGCTCTGAGCCAGGGGTCTTTGGGAAGGTGGGTCATGTCTGTATCGAATGACAAAGTAGGGGGCCGGATAGCAAAGCCGCTAGCTCGCCGTTTACGAGGCGAAGCGTTGACGGCTTTCTTCAGTTTCTTCCGCTGCCGCAGAGCAGCTTTGGAGTGCGGGGTTGGTTGCGCCATCTTTGCTTGACGACTTCTCCGTGGTGTCTTTGGAAGAGAGCTTTGCCCCCTTTTGCGCTTCCGTGAGCGCGAGGGTGTTTTCGGGTTGCCAAAGTCGTCTTCGTCGTCCTCAGCGTCCTCATCCTCGTCGGACTCGACAGCGTCGTCCATTTCTTCATCTTCGTCTTCCTCCTCCTCGTGTTCATACTCTTCGGAACCTGAGTCAAGGTCATCTTCCTCTGGTTCACCCTCCAGAGTCTCCCTCTTGACCCTTTTCCTAGGTGGGGGTCCATCTTTCTGCTTCTTCTCCCTTGGCTTATTATCGGTCGTATTCACATTCCATTCTGGCCCCAGTCCCCATTGAGTAGTGTCTTCAGGTATCGTCGTACTTTGAAGGGCGTCGGCTCGATGTTGTTCCCAGTCAAAGTCGTAGTACAAGCCTCTTTGCGAATTGATGGCATAGCGACAGAAAAAGTTCTCCTCAGGGCGATTCGGTGCCAAGCCGGGTTTGGCTACGTCGTCGTCATCGTCATCGTCGTCTTGTGGAGATGTTGAGCTCGAGCCTTTCTTCTTCGGAGAGGCCTTCGCCTTCACCGGAACGTAAGTCCATCGTTCCCTTGCCTTTGGTTTAGAGACAGCGGAGCGTTGGCGCGACACTGAGCAGTGAGAAACAATAACGCTCGGGACCAGGATGTCCGTAGACGTCAGGGAGTAGTAGATTTCGTTCTGGACACCAGTCAAAAAATGTTACGAGCTCAATGAGCACCGTTTACGCACCTCTGCATGGTCCCTTTTCTCTCGAATAGCTGCCAACTCACTGGGCCTCAAGAACCAGTGCACACGGAATCTCATCTTCGACGAGTCATGCTCCTCTGTTTCCTCACCCTTCTTCCTAACCTCCCACATTGAGACAATAACCGCAATGCTTGGAGGTTTCTTCTGTCGGTAAAGTGTATCCGTCTCCACCGTAATGGCGTCTCCTAGTCGGAACGTCCTCGATTCTTCCGAACCAGAGGGTTGCTTCCCCCTGTGTGGTTTGGTAGACCTCTTCATCACAAATGACGCGTAGAACACGGTCTCTTCTTCATCTTCTGTCTCTTCTGCTTGTAATTCCTCTTCTCTCGCGTCGCGTTCCTCCTGCATCAAGTCGAGATCTGGGTTGCACGGACGAATAAGGACGGGTTCGCCTTCCCATTGGCAGTTAGTGCCAGTAGTTTGTCGTTGTAAGAATGGTGTGGCGAGAGGCTGAAAGCGCCTGGAGCGGCGAGGAGTCTGTGGTTGCAATTCTCTGGCCATGTTGGCGATGAAGGAGACGCGGTGGGTTTGCCACGCGAATTCTGGCGCGGTCGTCACAGTCAGCTGATACGTTACACATTGTCACGCATGTGCGAAAGGGTTTTGAATACTTCAGAATAGGTTTGAATCGAAAGTCGCAAATGCATTTGACGAAGGCGTAGGTTACAGGGGGGCACTCCAAATCCAAGTCCATGATATCAAACTAAGTAGGCTCTAAAATCCGCTTATATATAGTTGGCAACCTAAGGGCATTGGCAAACTGAAACGACCTGAGAAAGAACCATGAGTACTCAGGCCAGTTTCGAGAAAATCAAGAGAATGACTTACGGAATTCTCGGTGGTGGAGGAGTCAGCCACACTGGAAGATTGATTGTCAACAGGGTCCGCCGGCTCGGAGACAGACTGCGAGTTGGTAGTGGTCATGGCGGGCTGTCCGACGACGGTAAGAACAAGGTTGTTGTTTTGGCCAGAGTTGTTGGCCTCGTCGACCATGGAAGGGGAACCAATGACGGTAACAACCATGTTACCATCCTGGCCAGAGCCGGCCGCGTCCATCATGGAGGGGTCACCGAGGACGGTCAGCACGACGTTGCCACTTTGAGCCGACCCATCGTCGGCCGTGAGGGGGGCTCCGAGAGCTGGAAGAACACTGTTGGAGGTAGAGTCGGTGGTCAAGTCCAGGTTGTCGGTATTGACAAGGGAATCGAAGGCGGCTACAACAGGCAATCCGCCGGTAGTTGAGGAAGAATCGGTGGCGGAACCGGTGGCAGTGGTGGTAGCGCCAGAGTTACCCGCGTTATTCTGGCCAGAGCCGGTCTCGTCGACCATGGAAGGGGCCCCAAGGACGGTAACAACCATGTTGTTATCCTGACCAGAGCCGGCCGCGTCCATCATGGAGGGGGAACCAACGGCGGTCACGATGACGTTTCCACTTTCAGCCGACCCATCGTCGGCCGTGAGGGGGGTTGCGAGAGCTGGAACGAAGCTGTTGGAGGTAGAGCCGGTGGTCAAGCCCAAGTCGTCGGTATTGTCGAGGCCGGCTAATGCGCCGGTAGTTGAGGAGGAACCCGAGGCGGAATCGGTGGCGACGGTGCCAGCGCCAGAGTTACCAGTCGCGGCAGGTTGTCCACCCAAAAGGCCTAGAAGGTTGTTGTTGTTCATACTGAAAAGAGCCCGCTTAACGAGAACGGACTCTACATGTAGCCAGGGTCAGAGTGAGCTAGGTAGTCAAACACAAGAGCATGAAAAGGACGAACCGTCTGCTGGGGGATCGGAGGCACCGACGGACCCATCATCGGCAGATGCATCGGTGGTATCGACGGAGGCATCGACATCAGAGACACTATTCTGGACAACATCTGCAGAGTCGGCAAGAGTACTTGTACCCAGAGTGATATCAGCGCCGGAGGAGGTTTTGTCCCCTGCAGAATCATCCGAATTAGCTCCAGTAGTAGCGCCGCCAACGATCTGGCCTGGCGCAGTAGCAGCGTCGTTCGGGAGACCGGTAGCATCTGAGGCAGCGCCAGTGGCGAGATTGTTCGACCCCGTAGCAGCGCCATCGGTAATCGTGCCCGCAGGAGTCGAGTCCAGTACCAGGGAGCCCGCGTTAGAGCCTGCAGTCTCGGTAATGCCGATGGCAGTCCCGAATATGGCACTGAAGGCACCGCTGAGAGAACTGTCAGTGCTAGTGCTGCTATCGTCGGTGGCCCCAGGAGCAGCACTCGATTCATCCGCGGACACCTCTTCAGCACCATTAAAGTAGTTGCCGAAACCAGAGAGAATACGACGCCGGATGGAAGCCTTAGAGCTCGCCTCTTCAGCATCGCGTTTGCCGTGAGCATGATCAGCGCGTAAAGGGTTGCCAAAAGCACCGTCGGAGGGACCGCCGCTGGAGAAGTCAGCGCTATGAACCTGGCGCCTTTCTGTGATCGCGATGGCACGTTGAACGACGCCAGACCTGATGTTTCCCCCAGACTTTTGAAGCTGGGCGGAGACACCCATGTTGATTAAGGCGAGGGTTGGAAGGAGGATGTAAGAGGATCGCATTGCGAAAAAGATTGTGGGTTCGTGAAGGTCGTTGGAAAGGTTTAGAAGAAATGTAGAAAGTCGAAAGCGAACGAGAGTCCGATGGCCCTTGTACTCTGAGCCCCCATGGCCTATATACTCGATTTTTGTCCGCCACTCTGGTGGCTGGCAAGTTGGCTTTTCAGTGGTGCTGACAGCGATCAAGAGCTGGCTGTCGGCCGGTCCAAGCTGAGGGACTGGGTTTGTCGGCTCTTGTCGGCCCGCCCTGTATTTCGGCATATTTTCGGCATTCTCTCCTGTCGAAAGTGGTTCATTGAACGTGTTCGTTCAAGTCTTCCTACGAGCGCGACCAGACCGCTCGAACAAAGGCCAAAAACGAAAAAGTACCTACAAGCTCCATTGCGCTATGGTACTGACTTATGCGACCATCCTGTGTATTAGGATATTCTGGCCCAGCTCGCTGGGAAGGAGGTGCTACATGACGCCTGCACTTATCTTTCGACACAGTCGCGATAAGACAATGTAGTCATCTTTCTCGAAACCAAGGGCTCAAGACAATAGTACGTTTCTTCGAACATTCATTTCCGGGAGAAGTGAAATGCTGGCCCCTCGAATCTTTGATACGTTTTTTACCGTGCATTGAAGAGTATCAAGTGGCATTACGCTCATTTGTATAACGCTTAATAGGTGACGAAAAGTCTGGCGAAAATTCGCCTCTCGGAAGAAATACTTGGGCAACGTGTTGCCACCGACACTCGTGCAGACACTCTGTTCCAACCGTCCCTGGCACTTATTCCAGGATACGCTGGGCAGATGATCCTTTTGCATGCCCTGAGCCCTCTGCAAAAAAAGGAAACGGCCTCCCGGTCCCAGGAAGAAACTACCAATACATCCCGATTCATCTGGGTACTGGCAGCATGTCACGAGTTCCACCACCGCGGTCAAGGTCCGGGCGTCCTAGTATCGTCGTGCAAGCAGGCAGGCGATAGCGACCTCAATTCGCAATCATCATTTTCCGGACACCTCAACTTGTAAAATGGTAAAGTCGAACCGTAACAGCAACCAAACCGACCCGAACTTCTCGGTCTTCTCCTTTTCTTCTAGTAGGCGCTGCTGGAAGGCGGGAAGTAGCGAGGCCACGTCGCTTTTGCATGCTGTACTCATCGCAGCATAGACGAAATATAGAACCCGGACTTCCTAGCTCGAGGATTTACCCTACACCCCCTGCTGCTGCTAGTAATGCTGCCAAAACACCCACGGAACCGGGATGAACTTACCTACCGGTCATCGCGATATTGCCATGCTCCTGCCTCCCTGTTTCTCGGCGCTCAAGAAGGATTTGTCTCTGACTCGAGCTCATTGATACTTACTTATTGCCTCTTGCCTCCTTCCAACTCTTCGGCAACCTATGACTCTGACCTCTGACATTTCATTTCGAGTTCGCGTGGCCTAAACTTCCCTACTCTGCCACCAGTCACATTACATGGTCATACTCAATTGGTACCTGCCTCGAAGTCGGAATCTAGACCCTTACACCATCGCGGTCTTTCTAAATTCTCTCGTTCGCTCCGACCCCGCATGGTTGATGTTGACGTCGTCTTCGCCCTTCCAGGAATTTGGTTTAGACTTGGAAGCTTTTTGACTTGACTTCGCAAGGGGTTGCTTATGCTTATCTTTGTATTCAATCGATTGGTATTCCAGGGCCGTTGTCCGGCTGTGCCAGTGACTGACTGCTGGACGCCACTCGACACGACACGATGGCCCATGGCGGCTGCAAAATCTCGACTTCTTAATACTCCTGGCAGCCAGGCTGCTCCCGCGAGCCTTCGAATATGTCACCATGGTCACATATGGTTAGCCCCCTTTTCGTCTCGTCACATACGTTTCCTACTATAAAAACTTCACGCAGGCGCAGGCGCTCGGCTGGACGATTTCACCGGATGTGCAACCCATCTTCTTCCACGAAGTCCTTCTTCGTCTTACCTAGAACACGTTTTACATGGCGTTCAGAGGCAAATTCAAATCCGCAACTGCGTAGCATTCTTCTATTAGACACAAAGAATATACGTACCCACAGCGGCGCAGAAAAACCTGGACATGTGAGTACAGCTCGTGTCTACCACTGGCCCCTCGTAAATCCTTACATGCGCTCGATGGGGGAAAAGGTTACGATCGAATGAATGAATTTCATTTCGCGTATGTGAAAGACCTGTCTAATAGAGTCCATCTCAAACTACTGCGGCCTATCGATAAATGCGGCATGCAGTGGACGTCAATAATGCCATTAACAAGGCAATTGGAGAAAGAGATGGACTACGGATTCAATCGACTTTTGGGGTTATTATACAGTCCTAGTCATACATCTGTCAAGCTGGGACCATTAAAAATGAGTTGTTTGTGACAAACGAGCGGACGAAGAAAGGGACCTATTATACAGTCGAGTAGGTGGAGCGGAAAGGGGATTAGAAGGCAAATACAGTAAGTCAAGAAGTGAAGAAAGGGAGAAAAAGGAAAAGGCGAAGATACCAAGCCGGCGGAGCTGTGAAAAGTCAGGCTGGGAGGACGTCATCGTACCAACTACACTTCCCGAGTTGAGCTGGTGCGACTCAAGGCTAGCCAAGCAGAATTCGGGTAGGTGTATCGATATCGTCCATACTCGTACTCGTACTCCCAGGATCAGTTGCTACTATCATACAACAGGAAGTTTGCGGCGGGCGCCACTTGACTAGCTCCAACGTTCCTTGAGGACGTAAACAAATCGGCTCGGTCCAACGTTCTAACCAAAAAATTGCACACGCACGGTCGAACAACACCGTCGACCGTAGCTGCAACAGCACAAAAAATAGATCTTGGAATAGAGCAAAATATAATATGTAAGTAAAGAACGGTTCCACAACAAGGAGACAGAGAAATGATACAGAGGAGGATGAGAAAGAAATGATATAAAGAAAGCAATGGTGATATGGGACTAGCAGCGACGGAAGACCGCCGCTGGCAGCATGTAGTACGGGGATATATACAGCTAAGTATAGCAGAAATAAAAAATGACGGTCGAATAGTATGGAAGCAAGGGTGTAGTAGTAAAGGAAGGCGTAGGACCGAATACAGAATCCCGAGAATATCTCGTAAGTGTTCAGGTACAGGTACCAGCCCCTTCCATGACCACCAGCAGCCCACGCCGGTGAAATAAGAAAGGATGAAGAAGAGTGGAAGAGGAATGCATGGTGGGATGGTAAGATAAAAATGCCTCGGAGAATGACGATGTTGGATGTTGTAAAATCGTATCTTGGATATGCAGTGGGTGAATGGGTGATTCGTACAATGATGAGTTTTAGACGTTGGAGTCGAGCATGCTGGGGGTGATGGGCAAAGGGTGGATGGAGTCGTACACCGGTGCCGGTGATTGGTTGCTTGTAGAGATCGGGATCGTCCAAGAGTTGATGTGATGATGATAGGCAACCGATCTCTGCGATAATGAGGAGGTGATGCTGAGAGTGACGAATTAGGGATGTAGATGCAGGGAAAGACAAGAGCGACAATGGGCGATGAGTGAATCCAGCAAATTAGAATAAGATAGGATGCAACGGTTAGGATGGGCACGAGGGGATGCTTGAGGTGGCGATGGTGGAGCGTACTGCGGTAGCTATTAAATACCCGACCAAACCCTTCCAACTGAATGAAAGAGCGGGAAATTATGTGTGAAAGGGTATCCACTAGCTGCAGTCCGACAGAGTGGCGAAGGCTTGAAGTTTGGCGTCGGGAATAAGTCGGAAGCCGTTGTAAGGGTTGGAGAGGAAAGGGAATGAGCGACGGCGCAGGTGACCCAGGTTGCAATGAACATCCCCGGCTGTTGAGAAGTCGAGTGATATCACTGCTGGAAAAGGAACGTGTCCAATCAGCACCTGAGTGCAGGGGGCGAATCAAGCCCTGCCGGAGTACGCTATTCTCGAGCTTGACCAGGCTGGCTGCCGACGAGGGATGCACACTCGCAACATCTCGCCGTCAAACTCTGCCCTAACGTGCATCAAATCCGCATCATGCCCGAACGCTATCCTCCGCTCAAAGTGACCTGAAAGAAAATATTTTAATCGATGAAGCCCGATATATCGAACAAAACAACTCACCGCCATCGCGATCCCACTTGTCAGCGACGAGGTGCAATATCCGTCTCCGCTTAGTTGCTAGGGTGATTCCCTCTCTTGCGAATCCGGGTAGCCGAGCGAAGAGCCTGTACTCCATCTGCAGGGTCTCAATCTGCAACCAACTATCGGCCGGCTGAGGTGCACGGTTCAAAAAGACCTCGTAGGGGGCTGGAACCCTTCCAGAATTGTCCGAGGGCTCGGGTTCGTTCTCGAGAATTGTTGGCGCGTCCGGAGCTGCATATGACGACTGGGAGCTTGCAGGGAACGAACGCCGCATGGCCGTTGGCAACGACGGTGGCACATAAGGCCGTTGCGATGACGGCGGCGGTTGCGGGGCGCGGAAAGGAGAGATCGGACGGGGAGGCAGGTTGGGAGGTGGACTTGCGTACCGCGATGGCGGCTCCGCAACGGATGTACGTAGGGGTGACGACGGCGGTGGGGGAGATTTATGATCAAGAGGTTCAATGGGAGGGGCACTGCTTGAAGAGGTCCGAGAGGATGACGAGGAGGATGATGATCCTACCGATGATTCTGAGCTTGACTCATCCAAAGGAGGGCAGTGCGGGAAGGTTTTTGAATTCTGAGAAAATTGTGTTGGTGGTAAAGGGTCGTTGCCGGTCACCTGTTGTCTTTGCCCAGCCTGAGGCAGAGCATAGAAGGGGATCTGGGACGGGAGTGGCAGACTGGAGGAGGAGAAGCGGTCACTCCAGGTTGTTGATCGTGAGGGAGGAAGAACAGAGCCTGGCTGCTGCTGATGAGGTAGTAAGCGAGAGGGAGTGGGAGGGTCCGCATGCTGACTGTGAGAGGTGCGCGAAAATTGGATCGGAGAGGGATCCATGAGGCCTGATCCGGAAGCAGATGGTGCCATTGGATTATCGGCTTGGCAGTCTGCTGTTTTGTTCACTGACTGCTCGTGAAGACCTGCTGCAGACGCCCAAAAGACACCGTCAGCATTGTTCTGGTACAGCACCGACGGACGATACGCACCTTTTGAGTCGCCCTGAGTCACAGGAGGTCGCTCTCCATCCTCCACTGCGTCACCGGACCTGCTTCCTCGCCAATCAGAGTCAGCACCGCTCGCAGGCGTCTCGCGCTCTTTTCCCTTTGCATTCTCAGATGGCTGCTGCGACTGGGACTGTTGGAGTGGTTGCGAGAAGAACGGGGCTGCGGATTCGGCCTGAAGGAGGTTCGGGGACGGAAGCGGGACCTCTCTCGGGGAGTGGAAGGAGGCGTGGCGTTTGGAGAAGGAGGGGAATCGAGGGGGCATTGGGGGAGGTGTTCTTGGGGACTCGTACATCTGAAGCTGGGGCGATTTGGGAGCACGGTGCGAGGATTCTGGAAAATAAAGGAGAGGATCGGACATTTAGTGACAAAGGCCGTTAAATAAAAGCAAGCAGATGAAAGAAGGGCTCGCGTGGCCGTCCATGCTCGAGGCCAATGACGAGGCAATCACGACGCAGCGATGAATCAGCAGCACGGCAGAACTGATACTCACCGCTGTTCCTTCTGGAGAGGGTGAAGGAGGGCCCTGGGGCGTCGCGCATTATGGAGGGGGGCGTGGGGGTCGTGGAGGACGACGAGGAGGACACGCCGGGGACGGGGGGGAGGTGGTGGGATGGTGGTGGTTGGGAGAAGAGAATAGGCACCAGCAGAGGAATCGGTTCGCGAGTCCCTCGGAGAATCAGTTCGCCACGAGCTGGCTGGGCTTGGCCCCACCCGAGCCGCGTCTTTCCGCATTAGGCAATACCGACCCAGTGATGTCATTCACGCTCACGTCGGCGGTCCCCGTTGTCCTGCTCGTTCCTGCCAGTGGGTATATTGCTTCTCGAGGCATGATTCGATTCGACGGCTGGACTGGCCCCAGAACGACCCACCCACCACTTCCCAACCAGAGCCAGCCCGCAGCCGTTCGCTGGCCTGACGTCATCGCCCCAGATTTGGCGTGCACCCTCCGAGTCTCCGCCTTGTTTCGCAGGGACAACACCTGCACACCTGCATGTGGGACCAGCATGCCCGCCCGAGCTCCCAGATCTGTATCCACCTTGTTCTGCTGTTTATCAATGGCAAGCCACCCGCAGAACAGTACTCTCTGGCATTTCTGCTACAAGTCGAGACCCCGTTCTACTCCACCGTCACAACAATATTTTGTTCGGCGACAGTAACGCATAACAGATCCCTGGATAGAACCCATCTACATCATGCTGCCGTGCTCACAGAGTCGCCTGGTGTTTCTGATTGGCCATTGGAGCTTCGGCAAACTGCAACGCTATCGAGTGCAAATTATTTTTCTAGTTGGAGCATCATCCCACTGCACACTGTCACTTCACAGTCTTCCATTGACTGGTCTCCAGCGACCGTTGCACTGCCAGACTGGGGCTACCATGACCGTGATCGCAAAGTCCGTTGGAGCCGTTGGCCGTTGCTGCATAACGATAACACAGCCAAAGCACTCAACTCTCTGCCAGTCGTAAGATTTGCGTGCTCACCGGCGGCTCAAACCGATGACGACAGGTGTGTAGGCTGTTAGCGTCCACTACTCTGCTATGTGCCCCTGAATTCTTCTCAGAGAAAAAGGCCGAAAATGCAGATCCCTAACATTCTCATCGTACACAGTGACTTGGAGCAAGAACGAGAGATCAGAAGTGCTCCACCAATGTCTCTGGGAACACTTTACAGAGGTTGACTATTCGAGCACTCTAGCGTTACTTCAGGCTGTCTTGTGCACGAAAACACAAGCGAGTGACTTGGGCGATTTCCAAATACCATCTTCTCCTTACTCAAAGGTCTGAGTGTCTGGGTTGACATCTATGCTTTCTCGCTATTTCCTATCCATCGAGCACCAAGATGGGCCCTCGGTCAATGAGCCACACCACCTCGGAATTCTACGAGGAGGACTCTTTCTACGAGGGTAATGGCTCTCGACCCACGCTCGACCACAGTAAATCAACAAAGTTGCTGATAAACCAGTACGAAACGATGCACGACGATGATACGACCAGCAGACCCTTCCCTCCGGACATGAGGGGTTCGAGTCGGTCGACACGCACTGCCCACCGTCGACCTTCACCCTCGAACGCACTTCTGTCTTCCTCGAGTGCCGTCCGCCATAGGGGTTTACCGGCGACAACTTTCAACGCCACCGCATCTGCTTCCTTCTACCCTTCCTCCTCCCATGCGCACTCCAACTCGAACAATAAAAAAGACTCGTCGACAGTCCCTCTGAGACACTCTTTCAAAAACCTCCTTTCACTCTTGAAGAAAGGGAAGAACGGTCTTATGGGTCCCTCGGAAAAAGACAAAGTCATCTTCCCCACTGCCGCTGCTATGGCCAACAAGAAATCGGCAGCACTCGCAGAAGAGCATAAACAATTACCTTTACTCCCTATTCCGCTGGGAGACGCGCAGAGACCTGCGCTCTCGAGGTCACAGACTCAGATGGGCGCGCTCATTTATTTGACAAGGTACAATCCGGCTGGAATGGACCTTTCTGACGAATATTCAATGGCTGGTGTACCATTGTGGGCTTCGTGCACCATCACGCTGAATGGGAAAACGATTGGAGTGTCGTGGTTTACGCCGGAAGGGATTCCATGCGCGCGGGATATAGAGCTGGTTGGGTGCTCGGATATTCGATCTGTGTCGTCTGATTTGCGGGCTTTGGAGCCTGAGGAAAGGGAGGCGTTACCTGGTGGTGATGAAGCGGGAGGAGATGGAGAGCCTTTGAAGGTCTTTGAACTGCTATTCAAGGATCGAAGGTCTCCTGAGCGGTTTGCGGTGGCCTCGGTGAGGGAGCGAGCGAAGTGGATCAGTGCATTCTGGTTTGTCGTTGTAAACCTAGGCGGGATACTTGTGTTGATTCGTTTGACAGGGACGCGATGCTAAGCCCGTCTGCGGAAGCTGCAAAGAGCTTACCAAACGATGGCGTCCACCGTCGGTCCAAGGAAGACATTCCCGATAGACGTGACAAAAGGCGCCCGACTTCGCAACCCGCAACAAGACCTACTCCTCCGACACCTATTCGTACGAACACCGAACGGTCTCTACCGCCTATTCCGGTCTCCCGAGCTCTCAGCAGCACTCGAGGAATGGAAATGCCTGTGGTGCCTCCCCTTTCCATCCCCTCGAGGTCAGGGGCTTCTCTTCGAACAACGAAGCCCATGACAAGGACGGACACCAACAAGTCGACCGCAACATTCCTGCTTTCGACCCCGCATGCCAAGCTACCCACGCCAATATCACCTGTGAGCGCTTACTCGCCGGCATCTACGTCATCGCGGGTCCAGTCACCCACTCGGAGCGCTCACGCGGCCAGCGGAAGCGGACTGGCGAAATGGCCTCTCCCTCCACCTTCTATGAAAAAGGGATCTGGTACAGATGATGCTACTACGCAAAGCTTGAGTCCTCCCGGCTCTCCAAGACGCTGGCCATCCATCGGGAACGGGAGCGACTCGGCCGCGTCTATTAACTCGGTCCCGTCCCTCGTCAGACGAGCCAACAGCCCTTCAATCACGAACCTCAGTAGACTCAGCGTGGTTAAAGGGAGGCTGGCTCAGCTCGAACGGAGCTTGAGCGAGCAGAGCCAGGCTCAAGGCGATTCGTCGGAGCATGGGCTGTTGATAGCCCGGACAAAGTCGAGCCGATCGCGGTCATCCTCGAAGGTTCGAGATGGGCCCGGTGAGACGGTGATAAAGTCTGTTGGCACTGGAAAGGGCGAGGATGGGGAATCGAAGGCAAACACTACGACCCGTGACCCCAGTCCGCGTGGTGGTCAGGAGAAAGAGAGACAGCATGAAGGGGTCGGCGGGGAAGAAGTTGATCGTGATGCTTCGAGGACCTCGCCGTCGGCGCTTGTCTCGCACCCAAACGCCACCAGCACCACGGATGGGTTACCCAGCACCGCGTCGCCGCCTAGCTCGAAAGCGAAGGGCTGGAACTCGGATTGGAGCTCGGACAACCTGGACATGCAACAAAAACGTGTATTGGATGGAATCGCTTCCATTCGGAGTGTCCTCGGTCAAAGGGATGCAGGATCAGGCGACGGCCTCACCATCCAACAGGCTACTCTGGGGCTGGATCACAGGTTGAAAGGAGCCAACGAAACTCTTCAGGAAGTCAAATCGACGCTACATGTTATCGAGAAACGCTTGGAAAAGGCTCAGAGACAGGGTCATTCAACTAGTTCTGAACCTTCGCCACAACACGAAGAGCTGCTGCACCTGTTGAAGGCGGTCAAGGCTCAACTGGCTGCTGATATTCCTGGCCTAGAAGCGAAAATATCTGAAATGGGAGCTCAGCAAGAGAAGCTGCTGGCTAGCCACCAACGCGTGCCTGCTTCAGTGGACTTGGAACCGATCCAAAGACAGTTAGACAACCTGATCGAACTCTCTAGCTCGACGCAAGCTATTATGAAGGGCGGGGCTGTTAACAAGGACGTTCGTTCAGAGGTTAGTCTCCCTTTGGCCATCGTGAGACATACTCAACATTCCGATAGATTTCCCGTCTTGTTTCTTTGATGGAAGGGGACAGAGCTCATCGTGAACAGCAAATGATGCAACAAGCGGATAGTGTCCGCTATCTCAACGAACTTAATACGGCAAGTAAAGCGTTGTCTTTGAGTGGCCTTCATATTGACTTGCAACGGGGTTTCAATCCGTTTGGATTAGTGGCTGGAAGCTTTCGTCAACAGCGGAGCGTCCCATATCCAAGGTCTTGCCGCGAGCATTGATAAGCTTTGTGCGGACCTTGGCCCTGTGACGACTGCCAATGATGGCGCAGATTCTTCATCGAACCTCCTCAATGACGTCCGTTCATTAGTACTCGGAATCAAGGCCAGGGACCAGAATATGGCCTCCTTACAAGCAGCCCTTAACGACCTGATAGTAGCGATAGGGTCAGAAACGAGGAGCGGCGCTGGTATGTCATCGTTCCTGCATGCTATTCTTGCTTTTTGGTAGAGCCTTTCTGACTGGCGGAGTGCAGATACCACCGCACTGGCTCGCCTCATGGAAACTCAGAAGCGGAACCAAGAGAGTATGCTGAAGGCCTTCACAGACGGTACCCAAAAATACTCTCATGCGAACGATAGAACCACGCTGACTTCGGGTTCGCAGAAATCTCTGACGAAATTAAAGGTGAACGCCTTCGTTTCGTGGAGGCAATGAAAGAAGCAACTGCTATCAACGTCCAACGTAAGCAGTGGCTCGCTCCAACTTTGATACTTACTGATGGATTCACCCTCCACATTTACATAAAAACCAGTTCACGTAGAGCAGTTGAAGAAAGAAATGGGGAAGGAGGTTTTCGTCATGGCCAAGGAAGTTGGACGACTCCATCGGGACAAACAAGAGGTGGAGTCGCGGATAGCTGACCTTATGGCATTTTACTCCAAGCAACAGCAGCTATCATCTTCCGACACCCAGAATGCAATGCCGTCGATGCAGCCTGTGGTGGATTTGCACATGAAGCCTTTAGGGAGTGGGCACGGCGGACATGCGACTTCTCGGTCCCATAGAAGGCAAACCACTTATGTAGCTGCGACGGCAAGGCCATTGCCATTACCAAGAGGAAGTTATTAATATTAGCATGTATGGTCCAAGAAGTTTAATGTCAACTGCTACTCTTTCGTGTCATGGAACTCATGGGGCCTAGACGATAGGGGCTCGGCGGGTGATTCAGCCTTCGACGCATTTATGTAGCGAGCTGTGGCCGCAATACGGAAGTTCGTTGGTACGACAGTATGGCTGGGAGGAAGAATTGTCAGCATATCAGCTTGATAAGCATATGTATAGCTCCCACTCGTAGAATTTTTGGACCTCTAAGCCATCCATGACGAACACATCACCCTACGCAAGTCGGGGATGAGTAGACGCTCCATCACTTCCGAAGGACGGCATAACTTACATGGCGCAAAACGAAGCTCATCAAGATTCCCCGTTGTTGGCGCTCTTTATCATGCTTCCGCTGAAGTCTGAAGTGCATGACTGCTGGCGAACCGAGGGATAAGCCAGCTACTAACGGGCCTAACCCAACTTCCTCGTCGCTGTGGAACTTGATCGCGAACATCAGCACAGACCGGGGATTGGAGAATCAATCAGCTCACAGCCATCTTTTGTTTCTCCATGTACGCAGCACTGACATCGCAAGTGAGTATAGATCGCGTTTCAGGGGGTAGAAACTCACGTCAGCACTTCATTGAACTCTGTGTCTTTGCTCAGAGCTTGAGATATCCGATCTTGAATGAGTTTTCTAGCCTTGACCACAGCACTTGGCGCCTTGTCGAAAGGCACGGTGTTATCCGTCCCACCAACATACTAGCACGACGTCAATAATAGGTTAAATCATACAAGAGATCACACGGACATGGTAAGGCTCTCCAGCTGCACTGATACATGAGCTAACTTCAGTCTTTAAATGGTTATAAGGACTCACCATTATGTGAAAAATAGTTGGTCAGAAGAGCTCCTCGACCTGGAAATAGTCAGAATACCATCCACCAAAAGTGTGGAACGCAATACATTTATGCTGGAACAATCTTAGCACTTGCAATAACGATTCGTGGCAGGCACTTACCGCACGCATAGGCCAACGCTTGAACACCAATTGGCCACTATTTGCTTCTTCTTGGTAGGTCTTGAAGATTTCATCGGCTTCCAGCCTGGCAAGGCGCGACGAAGGCTGAATGTGGTACAAACGGCCACTACCGAAGTATCTTTCGTGTAAGCCTGGGGGCTCTGCATAAGGAGAGCGTGATTGCTCACCGATTATGAGGCAAAATGAACGTATTGACTGTGGCAATGTGATTCTCGTCTTTGTCAATGAGAGGGAATGGGGGAACCTTCTTCACGTCTGGACCGTGGTCAGCCAAGAGATATAGAGTTCCAGGTATTGGTTCAAAACGTAGACATACCGGCGGAGGGATCTATCTCTACAGAATGGAATCTGTTGCTGGTGGGTTGAGACCAGAACTCTTTCGCTTCTCTGATCCTAGCTGGAACGCTGTAAACAGTCTTTCAAGAGTCCGGTCAACGATTGAGAAGAAAATGGCATTTTCGCTAAAGGGCTTACCTCGCAACCGGCTGTCCTACACCTCCATCTTTGCCACTCGACCCTTTGAAATAAATGACGTGAGTTTTGCAAAGGCCCTGGAAGTAGGTAGAGAACAACCTGCAGGACAAACGGCCGCATCTTTCGCAATGGAATCCGCGAGTATGTGCATGCGAAGTAGTCACCCCATCATCTCGCTTCTTCGGAAGTGGTGGTTTCAATGTCTCGAATCCGATAGGTAAGGGACAGGCAGCTCTCAATTTGAGGAAACCTTCTCGGTAGCTCAGCTTTTCTGGAAGGTAAGAGAAAGGTTGTTCCTGGTCTCTTGTGAATACTTTCCAGAACATGGGACAGGTCGGCTGCAGGCATGCCCATCCCTCTGAGTAGACTTGGGGAGAGTCCTTGCCACATTGGTCGCATTCCGTGGAAGTAACGTTCATTGGATCGCTATGAATAAAGTCTATATTCAGTGGGGCGTAAAGGAATGATTGGACAGAAATACCTGTCTTCCTCTTCCTGTTCCCTCAAATCTTCTACTTCATCGACTTTGACTGTGGTAAAGTTCAAAATGCGGAAAGGGGCAATAACTCTTTCAGCAACATACTAGGTGGCGCATCCTCGTCTAGGTGGAGTTCTTCTGCCTCTGGATGAAAACAAGAAAACAACACTGAGAGGCCACGAATTTGGACTCTGTAGGAAGATATCTTACTCCCGCTCTGTGACAGCCACCATGGCTCTCCCTTGAGAAGTCGTCAGATCGGTGTTTCGGATAAAAGAAAACCTGACGGCGTACTTGACGTTCACACCACTGGAACGCGAACTTATATTTCACTACGCTTCTTGCACCAGTTCTGTCAGTTTCGTATTCCGCTTCATAGAACAAATTAGTTTTCGAGACGAAGATCTGGGCTGAGATGCAGCTATCTCACCCCAAGCTTCGACTATCATATAGAACCCCAGCACTGCATACGTCACATTCAAGGCACAAAGGTCAAAGGGGAATAGGCCATAGCGATCGTCTATCACCAGGGCAATAGGGCGCTTTTCGCGGTACGTCTTGAGGAGAGCTCGGACAGATTTATCATCTGACCTCTGGTCTTCCGCAGGGCGGAGCGAAAGTTGGCCTTTGTCGCTATGTACACTGGCAGCTCGTCCACCCCTGGAAACAAGAACACGTAAGAGAATACGAAGAAGTCGAGGCGCCGAAATAAGCCTTACCCATGAGAGATGATCAGCCTTCCGTCATGCTTAAACACATCACGTCTAGGTAAATGCGGTGAGAAAAACGCACCCAGAGGCAGGAAATTTCGCACCTGGCTCCAAATGCACTCAGTAAGTACCCTTTGGCGACATCATTGGTAAAATAGACGCCTCCTTGATAGCTTCGGAACCACTCGAAGGTCTCACACACTTCTTGGCGCGTCTGTATCAAATATTCCCATGAGTGGAGAAAACGACAAAGCGATCAGCCAGCATACCTCGGCCCAAATCGGTGGATAAGTGTTCAGAGGAGGGAGAGGTCTAAAGGCAGGTAATTCCGGTTCTGGCGCGATATTTTGCGGAGCCACAGCATGCGCAACCATGGAACCAGTCATAGATGCCATATCAGGAATAGGCGGGCGCCTATACTCAGCACAGTGAGCACTTGGAATGACCACGAGCTCCAACTCTTCGGGCTTGACTATCTGCATGTTCTCAAGGTCAAGGTTAATGTCCAAAGTGCGCGGTTCTGCGTGTTTGATCTCGTTCGATACTTCGTTGACCAGTTCGGCGTCATGTCGGGAGGGCGCTAAGTCCAACGGGAGCCTACATTCAGTCGGCAAGGCCAAGGTAGCACCCGACAGATTCGGAGATGATTCCAAGGGTTGACACGCGGTATGGGGAGATTTCCCCAGTGTTTTCGGGATATCCGTCGAGGGCACCACTTCGCCCTCCTCTGGCAGCAGGGTAGAAGCCGTCCCCACCGTGTCCGCTAAAGTTGTCGATGAACCTGGCGAAGAGCATCCCGAGGGTTGAGGTGGAAGGTTATCGAACACCTGCGCGTGCTCAGGAGATTGAGATCGCCTCTTCTTGTTCTTAGAAAACTTGAGCGAACCCAGCAATTGCGAGGGCCGTTTCAAGAACGACGACGACGACGACGACATATCAACGTCGACGGTTGGCACTGGAGCTTGAAGGAGGCGCGACAATCCTTCTTCCGCTGCTAACCGATCCTGGTCCCGTTGCCTCGCCATTTCCGCGTGCTTTAGCTCCCTCTCAACGTGTTCCGAGTCGTTCTGCGCCTTCCGTCTTTCGATTTTGGACCGTGGATGGGAGTTAGATGGTGGAGGTAGTTTGTGAATCGTAACAGCAGGTTTAGTTCCACCATGTCCAAAAGAATCAGAAGCAGGCTGATCCGTGAGACCTAGAAGGCGACCTGGGCCATGATGTTGATACAGCGGTGCCACTGCTTGCGCCTGCGTGATGTTCTCATAACGCTCAGGCAATGGGACATTCCGCTGGTATGTTGGCAGCCGGGATGCAGGCGACCCGGGCGGCTGAGTTGGCAGATTGGACCCAGGGAATGGGTCCGCGAGGCCATGGTGACGAAACTGCGGCTTAGACTGCCACTGTGGGTGATATACACGAGTATCTTCAATTCTCTTGAATGAGCGCTCGTGATGAAATTGATTTGTTTTGCGGTGAGGCAAATAGCCCTGTGACATCATGGACTTTAGTGGTCGCGTTGGGACGACAGAGTTGCTGTCGTTTTCTTCACCGGAAGCCGCGATACGTTTTCCTCGTTGACGTGTGTACGTGCGCCGAGAAGGTTTTCTGGGAAGGTTCTGCACTTGACCTAGGAAGGGTCGAGAAGAATTTCGGGGAGAAGGGGCGCCAAGTAGCGTGAGGGCCTCTCTTGGGCCGAAGAAAAATAGGCGCCAATAGAACTCGAGGTAAAGCGTGCGTATGTCGGTGATACCACTGCTCAAGACGATTTGCTCTTCTGAAAGAGAAAATTCAGAAAGCAAGGAGCGTTTCCAATGCTCCACAAGAAAACCTTGCTATTGAATACGACTGGATCACTCTTTTTTTTCGAGGACAATAACGTCAATAATACGTACGGTGCCACCTGCCTCCCTCCACTGGTCCGAGTAGTGTTGCAGTTCGCGCAGGCGAATGTTCCTTTCTCCTTTTGTTTCCAAATCACTGGAAAGATACGCTGGGACTAGGTCCAAGACCCGGTAGTCATCGAGAGACGGTTGATGCCAATCCAGCACAGATGAAGCTGCAGGCGGCAGTGGACATGGCGCCGTCGGGTGCGGCTCAGCGAGTAGAATATCCCCACGGTGGTCCATATGAGCCATCGCAGGAGGCAAGCAGCAAGAAGATACGGGTTGCGGGCTCCCTCATCGTCAGGTTTTAAGAAAAAACAAGCTTTGATAAGTTCAAAATCTCATTTGCGGTCCTGAATGGAAGCAACCCGACATGGACAGAGCCGTCACTCACGTGCACCGCGATTGGCCAGCAGCCCTGCACAACTGGAATAATTCAGTCAAACGGAATGGAAGAATCAATGATATGTGTAAATGGGCGTCAGGAAAAGCAATCTAGTGAAGCCTGGGGTGTATATTGGTCATAAGTTATCTAGGAGGTGATCACTTGGCGAGAGCGTGTTGCAGGGCCTCATACACATCAGCCTCAATGCGTGCCTCGGTCTTCTCCTCCTCTGTGCCATTGCCAGAGGCGACCTTGCTGGCCTCAGCGAGGTTGGCGCGAACAGCCTGGTCTACGTGTTAGGCAGTGTTGCATCCGAGAGGAATATGACGGCGTACCTCAGGCGAGAAGTCTTCCAAAGGTGCCGCCTCAATAACATTGATAGTAAGCTTGTTGTTGGGGTGCACAGTGGCGAATCCACCGGAAACTACACACAATTGCAAGACGAGCATGAGCACCCCGTTGACCGCAGAAACCCGGGGTATGACGCACCGAAGATTTTTTGGCTTCCCGTCTGTTCAATGACTTCCACGACACCTGGCCTCAAAGCTTCAATCGAAGGAACGTGGTTGGCGAGAATGCCCATGTCTCCGGACTCGGCAGGGATGTTCACTTGCACGACTTCCTGCGCCGTGAAGAGCGCCTACAAATTTTGTGAGTCCTACGCGGTTGCTGGCGAGTATTGGGAAGGCTGTCTGTACCTTGTGGGGAAGGACGAAAGAGAGCCTGAGCTTGTCGTTGACAGCCTCAGCATAGCCGCGGCGACCAATAACGGAGGGTGCTCTCCGTGCAACAGAGGATAGGAATCGGAGGGAGGACATTTTGGTGAGCTGGTCAAGGAATTTCGTGAGGGGACGGTTGAATACCTCGGCCAATGCCGGCACGAGCAATCCAGTTACCGTGGGAGCAATTTGATGGTTTTGCCGTTACGGTTGCCGCCAGTGCGATGTTCTCAGAGGCGATTCAAGGTGTAGGTCAATAGCGTTAAATTTCAATGGATAGCTCATACATCGATATACATGTTCGTGTCAAGTCTAAATGCCTATGGAACCCCCATCCTTATTTCCTCCTGTATAATACTCGGGCAAAAGATCCGGAGCTTTTCTGGCTCCTCGCTCACTATACAAGCAACCACAGGGTCAGAAGAGTTCGTCCAAGGTAGACCAGACAGCTTACATTTCATCGATAGCCGTTAGCAAATCGTAGTTGATTTCCTGAGACACCACAGAGTCCTGTTTATAATCAGGGTGTGACTGCACAAAGTTACGGATCCACGTCGCAGCGGTGAGCAAGGAACCTGCAAAGCGAAGTGAGTGAGGAGATGAACTTGCGTGTAAGGCGACACTAGTCCTGCTCACCATCTGCCCGACGACGGATGAGGCCCAGATACTGCTGAATCTTCGCCATCTCCTGAGGTTCGATATCAAGAGTATCGAGGTATGCATTGATCAAGCCTAAGAGACCCGGGAATTCTGGCCCCTGTAGGAAAGAGACCCAGTCAGCTTCTATGCACACCCTGAGGTTTCTAGAGAACCTCAACCAACCTTGCCGTTGATAATCTCGTCCATCGACATTTCCACAAACTCCTCCTCGACGGCATGTCCATTAACAGCAATGAACGCATCGTCTGGTGGAGCTGCAGCTGCAAAGCAGTTCCTCAACTTCTTGTCTCTCTTCCTCGGATTACATTCGACGGGAGAGCTAGAGCCTGAGGAGGCGGCGCTGCTTCCAGGAGGGTAAACATTCTTCCTGAAGTAGAATCGCCCTTGCCTGGACGCATCGCGCTGCTGAGCTCTGGCCATATTCTCGTCCACCTGCAAAAATTTGTCGATAAGTTGGAAGCAGCAGCCGGAAACTTGACGTTTGACATACTTTCGAGATTGGTAGGTAGGTATTCAGATTGAACGACATGATTGCGCGCGAGAGGAGAACGACGAAAACAGCGAATGCCGCGTTCTCAAAGTCGGTGATCTGCACTTCCATGCTTCGGAACTCTACTCTCCAACCTATAGGAGAGCCTGGTGGGGGTGGCTTGAAGCGTAGAGTTTGCCAATTCGTTGATTGAAGGTTCTGGACAGGAAACCAGGTTAATGCTGGTCTGAAGAGTGCGAAGGCAGGCGTACCTCGAAGTGGTCACTGCTTGTCGAATCATCCTGATCGATGGTCTCCGAAAAAATTACAAGAGGATCACGGATAAAGAGATGAGCGACATGTTTAGCCAACAGGGCGTCGATACCTGGAGGCTGGTGTTCGGCACACAAACCGTAGTCGATGACAAAGGTCGCTCACCATTCTTTAAGAGGCGATCGTAGATAGCCTCATCGTATGGAACGTATGTGTCGTTATACTCCGGCCTATTCATCCAATTATCCGAAATATACAAGTCGACGCTGTCATAGCGGGATTTCGGGATGCGGAACCGATCCTCTGGCGAAAGCGGCTATGGCACAAGTTAGCGATAGCCTACCCGAGGGACTGGGTAAATTGAGTGGGCACCTTTTCACCACGTTCTCCTGCGGTACGATCATCCACGCTTCCCGCAATGACGTTCCAGCGGCAGTCCACATCAGCCAAGTACCCTCTCCAGATTGGACTGGCACCAGTTAACGCCAACTAAGGTTCAATATGAATATCGCGAGTGTAACTTCGCTTCCCAAAATAAGAAAAGCTAACCAGAATTGGGCCAATGGGAACGAGACCGTCGTACAGCCGCCGGGCATCGGAGACGTTGCAAGCTTGGAAAGTCAGCTGGAGGCAACAGCAACCCATCCCAAAGCCCATAGCATCAAGATAGATGTGGTCAGGTAATGCGGCACCATTTTTGGCCTCTACCAGCGGGGCGTGAGCGGATGGAATTCACCTTTAATAGGATTGGGTGGGACAGACCTGAATCTTCTGGGTATCGATTTCTATCCCAAGGGGTAGTCGGATCAATGAACGGTCTAGGGGTGTTCTTGTCTACAAAGATAGGGAGGTTGATCGCGACCTTGGAACCCCTTCGAGTTCTAATGTTTGCTGTAAGAGTGCTGTTGAAGGTTGAGCTACAGCTGCTGTTGTGAAGGTAAAATCGCTCACGGGAACCGAGCATGAGGGTTTGTAATCTCTTCGGGAAGGAATAAGCTATGGCTGGAGATAGCATCTGTGGGATCATAGTAGGGTTCTGTGAATTGTCCTGGTGCGCCTAGCCGGGGGAACGAGGTAAAAGTCAAGGGAACCTCGTTGGGGTTGAGATGCTTGCGGGCGAGGGTTCGTCTGGCATCACTTTTGGGTACTTGTCGATCAAGATAGGTTACTGACGCACCTATAACGCATGTTACCCTCGACTGAGAGGAGGTCTCCGATGGAGCCCGTGTAAGGAGAACCAGGGGTCGACTCTAACATGTAACGACCGTATTCTGGATGAAATTGAGGTGGAGAAATGCTTGGGATCCTTTAGAGGGGCAACGCAATCATCCAAAAAGGGCAGGGACATACTCGTCTGGACAGTCCGCGCAGATGTCATCGACGATGTTGCTTAGCTTCGCCAGGATCTCGGTCTGGCGCAGCGATAGCTTTGCATTCTTCTCGTCGTCGTCGAATGCGACGACCATATATTCAATCTAAAATCGGACTGGTCAGAGGGTTTCAAACGTCGAGAAGTTGGCTGCTCACCTCGTCGCCCCAAAGGAGCTCATCGCCCGTACGGTCCTTCAGACGCTCCCAGATGTGGAGAAACTGGGTGATTCCATGGTTCCGGACATGGTCTGCATGCTTCTTGGCTTCGCTCCAGGGGAGAGGGGTTCCAAGCGCCAAAAGGCCCATCGTTGGAGGGGACTGAGAAAAAGCCCGGTGGGCAGGAAGAAGGAACTGCAGTAACTGTCCCAAGGGTCGTAATTAGAGCGAGTCTTTGTAAGAAACGGAAAGAAAACATTTGATCCAATAACTTTGATCAATGAGCTCCGGGCCGGTCATATCAGCAATCCTCCTGCCCTCTCTGGCTCCCGCCGCCGCCAGCTCGCCAGCGTCCAGTTCCTCACGGACCTCAGAGGAACACCGTGGCGTCTGTTGGCTTATGAAGCAATTCTTAGGCATAATCGCGTCATGGACCCTTCTTAGGCGCTCGTGAGATCAAAATCAATTTGAAATCCCAATCTCGTCACAGTCTATTCCCAAGGAAGCATATCTCTCGTTTAGTAAGACAGCAAAACGGCGCTCGCAGCAAGGAACGCCACGGCAACCCCGACCCAGAGCCCAAGCGCTTGATCGGCCGCCATCACGAGGTCATCCATTCGCACCGTTCGTAGCCCATTTCAAGCATATCTTCAGGGCTAAAAGGACGTGTCGTAAAGATCTCGTCCAAGCCTCTTCTTGATTGAACTGAAGCTTGACGGATACATCTCCGATCTTATCCTTGACAATCCTAGAAGAAAGTCAACAGGGGCCAGGAAATGGGATGATTCAGACCAACTGATGGGGAAAGTCGACGCCTGGATCCTGGACTTTGATATGATCCATAAGGTGCTTGAGGCAATCGAGGAATGCGACCATTGCAATATCGAACCTGCGGTTGTGAAGAAGGCGGCCAAAATGTAAGTCTCCGGACCCGTAGAGCTCGTAGCTAGCCTTGTCTCCAGCCGTTTTCTCGATTCGAGAGAACGATCCCATAGGAATGAGGCGGTAGCTACGCGGTGATCAGCAACAATTATACGTACAGTTTCTAAATCACTCACTTCTCGAAGGTGTAGTCTAACTTTCTAGCGATAATGTACAATAGGAGCAAGGTTTGACCCCACGCTGCATTGATCTCAGCCCATTCGACCTATGGGTGCATATTAGTACATGACGTATGTACACAATTGGGCTTCCTGTACTCACAGGTACTCCAGGAACGCGCCCGAGACGAAGGCCATTGATCGTGCCAAAGACGCCATCGTGGCCAATACAAAAAGCATCGTTGTATACATTCGTCTTCTCCAATCGTTCCAGTGTGGCTGCATCAGCAGCGTACGCCGCACGTAGCGTGGCCAATTGTGCGTTCTGCTGTTCCACAGCTAGCAGCTGATCATTGTGTGATCTCCAGAACCTGCCAACCAATATTCGTTAGACGAAACGACGGAGGTAAATCGCGCTCTTACTCTGCTTCTTCGGCTTCTAGAGCTTTCTCATCCTGCTCAAGCGACCGCAGCTCTTCGTCCAATTGGTCTCGTTCCCGTTCAGCGTCACGAAGTTGCTCGATCGCTAATTGCTCCTCTTGACGAAGCTTTTCGATCTTCTTGAGTGCTTCCTCCTTTGTCATGCCTTGCGCCTCTCGTTCACGTTCTTTCCTCACCTCCTTCTCAAACGCAATGTAACCATCCCTTTCCTTCTTTGTCTCCTCGAGCTGTTTGCGCAAGTTCGTAAGGAGTATTTGTGTGCATTCTGCGCACAACGGATGGTCTATCTCTGTTCGTGTAGACAATAGGTTGAAAAGACGCGCAGTTGAACGCAGGTGATGCGAGAGGGGGGATGGGCTGTCTGGCTCTGGTTCCACTGGTTTCGCAGTAGGTGGAGTCTGTGCGATAGTCGTATCGTTCCTAGCCTTTGGTGCATGACCTTTCGCCTTTAACGGATATACCGGTGGCGGTTGAATTGCATGGATGACACTATCTTGGAGGACGACAAAAGATTCATTTGGCAGGGGTGAGTTCCTTTGGGGTTGCTTTCCTTGGGCGCGAGGAGATAATGGTGGTGCCCCTGTATTGACAAGCGCAGACGACTTGGTCCTCTTCCATGTAGACTTTGAAGATATCGAGTCTTGTTGTTGTAAATCTCCAGATCCATGAGAATATGGTGCTGAAGAAGGTAGCGTCGCAGCTATCATGTCATACGCCGAAGGCGCGAGATCAACGAGAGAGGCATCTAGCTAGGATTATGTTTAACCTTTCAGCAAGTTCTAAGACACATTTGTGCGCACCTGTAAAGGCTCCTTGCACTGCTGGCATACGAGGCCGTAGCTCATCGTTCCAAGTGCGTCAGGGGGAATGACCCAAGTTGGCGACTCGGGAGCAACCTGTGTCAATGAGACGGCCCGGTCGGGGAAGATGACATCAAATTGCAAAGCTCCGAGTCCGTCTCCGCTCACACCTCGCACGACAGCGACGATGTTCTCCTCCGACTATACAGGCTCCAGGGCTTCCTGACCAGCTTTCTACTCGCTTCTTAAGCCATAACATTGGGGTGAAACGTGAAACATCCCTTCAGGTGCCGGGTATAACCCAATCATCCTCAAATTTCTGCATAGCCTGGGCTTGCTCTAACGTCAACGATATCACTTACAGTATCAAAAGTTTGTCTCGATCCTAGAGACCGTGCTTCGGGTGTCAAGCATAATCTTGCTTGCCAACACCCTAGGTGCACAGTCGGCGCGCAGTTAACGGTGACATTCATCTTGGGACTTGTAGTGGGTCGACTGTCCTTGCCTCCTCGAAATGAACCGGACATTCCCAAAAATGTGCTCGGCAATGTCTCGCAAAGTATTCGCTGTCCTGGGCTCTGTGGCCGATTCCTATTGCTGGAGGAAGCTAATGACAGTCTAGAGGAGCCTCTCTTTCTCGATCCTATGTGCAGACGACGCATGAATTCTCAATACTAACGGAAATTAACTCTGTTCCATTGTCCTTGGAACTCTGTCTGGTGATTGGCATCTCTTCTGGGACAGCCCGAGAGCGCCATTGCCATCACCGAAACTTCTCGAGCGATGAACGGCTAATACCCACCCGAAAGGCTGAAGACAGTGGATCACCTACTCAATCATCCGAAGTCTCTATAGGAGTCCGACCACCTGGACATCGAGGATAGGAAATGGAATACACGCCTCAGGTATAGACGTCATGAAAACATCCCTCCTGACTGCCACCACACACACACTGTGCTTGGTCTCTGGGCAGCTATTTAGGCTGTCCATGTGGAAAGCTCAGTAATATCTTCTCTTCTCCTTCCTTTCCCTTCCCTCAACTGGATCGAGGTTTAACTATCTCCTCTATCTCGTCATTTTTATTCATATCCAAGGTGAGGCTTGCTTGCCGTCTTTATACTGGATTTCGCTAACAAAACTCCAAGATGTCCACTCCTATCTTCGCTTTGATTATTGGAATCGATAGCTACAAGTCGGGTAGCATCTGGAACCTCCACTCATGCGTCGACGATGCCGAGAGGATACGCCGATGGCTGTTGCACGACCTAGACGTACCAAAGGATCAAGTCTGCCTCCTTTCCGACAGTCAAGCCACCAAGAATAACATCGAGGACACCTTCATGGAACATCTCGTGAATAACCCCTCCATTCAGCGGGACGATCCTATTCTGATTTATTTTGCCGGTCACGGGAGTCGATTGTCCGCGCCAAAGGACTGGTATCCTGGTATCCGAAAGCCGAGGACTGTTGAAGTTTTGTGCACATATGACTTCGACTCCAAGGACGAGCATGGCCGTATTTCCGGTATTTCGGATCGTTCCATGAACGCCATGCTCAGGGAGCTCGCAGCGGTCAAAGGCGACAACATCACCCTGATCCTCGACTGCTGCTTCACCCCCTTCCAGACGCCGGAGAACCTTCGCGAACGTAGCCGAACTCGTTGGACTCCACCGAGTCGGGCCCGATCTGAGGACCTCTGGCGTGGCCTATGGCCCGGAGCACGCGCCCTCCCTCAGCACTCGCAATTCGGGTTCCTCGAGCCGTGTCCAACAACCCACGTTGTTGTCGCAGCGTGTTCTCCTGGCCACATCGCGACCGAAGGCAAGGAAGGAGGCCGGCTCACTTCCAACCTCCTATACGCATTCCACAATCTCACTCTCCACCGCACGACGTACGGTCAGCTATTGGACCACTTGAACCACCACGCCGGGGAAGGTCAGCATTTTGTATGCTTGGGCAGGAACAAAAGCCGTGTCCTCTTCAACGATGTCCCCTTCACCGTCGATCGACAGTTTCTGTCTGTTACGTCCGGCAGAGGAAGGGATCTGCGAATCGAAGCAGGGAAGATACACGGTATTATGGAAGGCACAGAAGTCTCCCTCCATGACCACAACTACCACTGCTCCAAAAACCCTGCCTTCGCCGTTGCTGTTGTCCTCAAGGTGTATTCGACTTGGAGTTTGGCTCGAGTCAAGCCTCAGTCGCAGGACGTTCAGGTTCCCAGATGTTGTTGGGGCCGAGTCGCTCGGTGGAATAACCCCATGCCGTTCCGCATTAAACTCAAGTCTTCAGTTGCTTCCTTGACTCGAGTCTGGAGGCTCAAGAAGGATATTCCCTTGGATTCATCGAGAACGCTGAAGTCATCCGGCATCACCGTCGAGCGGGTCGACCGCGCGAAGCAAGCGGACATCTCTTTGACGGTGTATAGGAGAGACGTCGTCGTAGAGCATAACGAGAACACTATTGTTGGGCAGCTCGGGAAACGTGTGGTACGGATCCAAGACACGAGCCCTGTGAAGGTCATGAACGACGCAGCACGCTTTAATCTCCACCTCCAGACCAGCAACCCGGAGAGGCCGCTCGAAAACGTTACACGCATGGAGTTGTACGGTATCGAACCGGAAACCTTGAGCAAAGTAGGCCGCAATCTTCTTCGAGACGGACGCGCGGTGATTCATTGCAGCTATAATCCTATCTTTACAGTGATGCTCACGAACACGTCAAAATACGATTTATGGCCTTATATCATCTCTATGGATCCCAACACCTACGCTACCCATATGATTTATCCGCATCCGGAAGAGGAGGAAGAGCAGTATGCCCCGCTACCCGCAGGTGGGATTCTGGAGATTGCTGCTAACTGGCCTGAGCCTGAAGGGGACTTCCACTCGAGGAGGCACTGGAAGGGACACTCGGGTTTCCTCAAGGTCTATTTTGTCTCTGCATCGGTTCATATGAACATGTTTGCACAGTGCGCGAGGCCGCCGTCTGCGCTTGGCTTTCCTTCTCGATCCTCTATGTTTATGGACGCTGCTTCGACGACTTCATCTACTCATACGCTTGTGCATGTTTGGGATACGTTGCTGACCTATGTTTCCTTCAATTCTGTATTTGATTCCTCCCCCTAGCGCTATTTCTTATCGTTATTTCTGGCTACTATTTAATTTCTTAACATGTATCCGGGATGTATTCTATCTTCACTATGCAATACATTCATTACCTTCGACGTATGCGTGGCGCCAGTTCACGAGACAAGGAGATTGCATTTCTTGAGAAATCTTGGTTGAACTTGGTCTGACGCCTGACGCATCTACTCTCTGGTTGTTCCTCTCGAGCTGCTCCCCAGGTGACGGTGTCGGGACCCTCTTGACCCAAGACAGCGATGATATTAGCCCGTGCACGGCGAGAAGCCTCCTTGTGAAACCCAAATTTATCGGGTCTATTTGATGTATATGTGATACTGTGGTCAACACAGCAGAACAACATGTCTGTTGGATCGTAAGTCCGCGACGCGGGGTGACATGTAATGTCTACGGTCACATCACGCGACCAACATACGTAACGCGTCTTGTCACGCTGTCCTCATTTACTAAACTTCGAGTCAACAACCATCCCTCTCCCCCACCCTCTCTCAATGCTATAGCTGCAATGCTCCTGAGACGCTACCATGGCATCCGAAGACGCCCCACAGCCCTCCCAACAAACCGATAGCTTGCTTCGACGGCTTGCTGGTCCGTCAGCGACCAAAGCTGGGTCAGTGGTGCAGAGACTATGAGCATTCCAATGGCGCGCTGAAGCTTGGCCTTACTGCTAGATTGGCACTAGACCAAAGCGAAATCAATCGTATAATTGCTGAGGTCTCCAAAGGATCAAAGTTTTACGAAGTGCGTTGCTCTGGGAGCATGTTTGAAACCAATGTTGACCATTGGCGCCCTGTAGAATGAGAAGCGCAAAGACAAAGACCTTACTGAGCGGATAGAAAGGCTTCTTAAGCAGCGTGACGAGTCTTTGAAGGGTGTGGATATCCGTGAGTCCATCTCCAACTTTGAGCCCACTGAGCTCCGTTCTCAGTTTCGAAACAGAGAGAGTCGAAGCTGCTGTCGACCAGATGGTGCGCCACCCAGCTTGGACAAATACGCTCCCTCTCTGAAGATACGCAGATAGAGAAAATGGAGACTGAAAGAGACTTGACACAGCTTATAGTCCATGTTGACATGGATGCCTTCTACGCCGTGTGTTTATTGAACCATCTCCGCACCACTGGGTCGTCCTCACCTTCTCGTTTCCAGAATGTCGAACTCCTGCACAACCCTGGGCTGAAGGGAAAGCCTTTTGGGGTGAGCAACAACAAGTTTCCGATTCCGACTTGAGTTAACTTGCAGGAAGGTCGGGAGAGGGGTCTTGACTACTGCCTCATACGAGGCGCGGAAGTATGGAGTGCGCTCAGGGATGGCTAGTGAGTCAAGAAACGAAATATTGGTGCGCCCGCAGAATTTGACCACGGCCTTAGCTTTCGTTGCCCAGAAACTATGTCCAGACCTCATCATCGTCTCGAACCATTTCCACCTTTACTCTGAAATGTCGAGTCGAGTTATGGCTATCTTTCGGCGCTATGACGAAACTATGTGCCCTGCTGGATCAGACGAGGCTTATTTGAAGTATGGTCGTTTGCCTCCTGCATGAATCCGGTTCTCATAGGTTATCCCAAGTGTCACAGAATACTGCGCGGAGCACTGTATAACAGTTGACGAATGTGTCTCGGAGATGAGGCAAGCTGTTTTCGACGAAACCAAGCTGACCGTCAGTGCAGGTGTTGCACCGAACAAGGCGAGTCAATCTCAGCTCCTCGTCTATTTCTGTCTCTGACAGTAGTGTAGATGTTAGCCAAAGTGAGCGTCCAGACTGTGGTACACCCTTAGGACTGGAAACTCATCACCCCGCTTCGCGATAGATTTGCTCGGATAAGGTATGGAAAGCTACAATGATTGGGAGGCACAAGTTGATCCAACGTCCTTGCAGAACAAACCAAACGGGCAATTCAAACTAGCATTCGATGCTCAGGTTATCAAGGACTTCATGAAGGACCTTTCCATCAGAAAGGTTCCAGGAATAGGAAGGGTCAATGAACGGCTGCTGGAGTCGATAGAGGTTAAAGTACGCTCCATCCTTACTTCCTTTTGTCCCCAGAAACGGGGCTAACCAGAGGTTAAGACGTGTGGAGATATCTATACGCATCGTGGTCTTATCTCAATAATGGACAAGCAATTCGGCTTGATATTCCTGCTACGAACCTACCTGGGAATCGCTTCAAACGTAGTCCAGCCCTACGCGCGAGAGGAGCGAAAGAGTATCGGTGCAGAGCGTACCTTTTCTCCTCTCGACAGCAAAGAGAAAATCCTAGCAAAACTAGAAGAAGTCGCCGAGGAACTAGAAAAGGATATGGAAGAGGAAGGATGGGTCGGAAAGACTGTGACCCTGAAGTTCAAATTGGACACGTATCAAGTGTTCACAAGGGCCAAGTCGTTTGGTCGCTGGGTGTCCAGAAAGGACGAGCTTTTCAATGTAAGCTGCAGTTAACGGTCAAGATGGTATTGCTGACTTGATTCAACAGACGGGCAAAGAGCTACTGCTACCGGAAATGCCCCTGAAACTTCGACTGATTGGTCTACGGGTGACAAAACTGAGAGATCTCAGAGCTGCATCAGACAATTCGACAGGTATCAAGAGGGTATGTCATATGGTCGTCATTTGCACGAGCTATTTGCTGATAGTGTTGGATGCCAATTTAGTTCTTTGGGCAGGTGAAGACAGGCATAGGCGATGGGTCTTCTAGAAAGAGGCGGAGGCTGGAAGATGACGACGTTTCGGACCATGGGGAAGAAGACGAGGATGATATGGAAGCGATGCCAGGATTCCATGAGGACGATGAAGACCCAGGTTTTGAGCTGCTAGACGACGACGATACTCCAGTTGAGCCCGCTCCCGCTGCAGGACCGTCCAAGCCCCGACCTCGCCCTCCAGTATCAGCTCCGGCGTGTTCTCCTCCCATGATACTGCCTTCGGAAGGCAAGGGTGAGGTAGCAGACACAAAAGGCAAGACCAGGGCACGCGCCAAGAGCATCGGAATGCACGCCGACGAGAGCAGCGCTGGAATGGTTTCTGTGGCTCACAAGTCGGAAACGCACCCGAACTCGACGTTGGAATGTCCAATCTGTCAAAAGAAGTTGCAGACAGATAATCAGGGTCTCAATGCCCATATCGACTTTTGCCTGAGTCGGGGTGCCATATGGGATGCTCAAGCTGAGACGGTTGCTCCGTCAAATGCGACCAAGGACTCAAAGGTCAAGGCGAAGGACAAGTTTGAGGATCTTGGGAAGGAGACTAAAAAGTCGAAGGGTTCTGGTCTATTTGCATGGGGCAATGCGAGTGGGAAGACGGGTAAGAGAAAGCACAGGGACGCGTAGAAGGGCTGTTATGTCGGGATATCTTTCGTTCTATGTATTTCTACAGCATTTGATGTCGATATTTATCGGAAAGAACGCTTCTACTTTCCTCGGTGCAGCTTGAAGGACGCTTGTACGCCTTTTCCCGCCCTAATATCCCTCATACATAGATCATCCACGGCCCTCCCTTTCTGAGCCAGCTCTATCACTTTCTCCTCAAGATCTCTGGGCACACAAACCACCCCGTCCTCGTCCGCCAACACCCAATCACCCGGATTGACCGTAATAGCGGGGAACAGAGAATCAGAGCTGGCAAGGTAATCAGGGTATTGGGGGCGAATCGTAAGTGGAACGTTGACCTCTGAAGGCCGGGTGAAGGGAGACTGTCCAAGGGTCGAATGGGAACGAGAATAAACCGGGAAGCCGAGGCTGCGGTGTTCGCCGATGTCCCTGCAGTTCCCTGAGATAACAACCCCTGTCGCTCCTCGAGCAATAGCACCAGCAGACATGAGTCCCCCCCATACAGCGCTCTTGGCCTCTACAGAAATTGCAAGCCCTCACTCCGTATTTCCTGTACTGGAGTAGCCGGGTGCGACGTACCTCGAGGCGCGTCGATGACTACGACGTGACCGTCTTTCGCCTGATCCACGAAATGGCCCCCAGTCAGCTTGGGGGCTTCGGTGTTTGAAGCTGGAACCATCTTCACGGTATACGCTGGACTACAGATTTTACCAGGGGAAACCATATGGATATCGGGGATGTGACCGCCATGGGGGATGGAAAGCTTGATGAGGGCGTCGGACACCTCGCAGCTCGAGTATTCGGATAACCCGGACGTAGTCCTCGTCGACGTCGATGCCATTCGGGCGAATACGATTCCTGTTCGGATACGGTGGAGACGAATGAAGGTAGGGAGCGTCATAGGAGGAGAGAAGGGAAGAAGATTAGATTAGATTAGATGCAAATGCCTCCACGTTTTGATCGCCCAAAGCAATTAGCTCGATATCTGCTGCAGACTGCGACGAGCGGTGTCCCTCCACCGCACCGCTCCAAGCTCAACGCTCACCGTGCTCCATGGCGCCCCCGTTCTCCCCACCAGCACGACCACACAGCAACATGCTCGGTATCCTCCATCCAACGTCCACACACTTCAACAGAAGCACGAGCTCTACCTTGGGCTCGTATATGGACGCATCGTGGGCAGAGGACGATGCTTGGGACTCTGCATCAGACTCAGAATCGCCTAAAAGACCCTCCACATTCGCCACGACTGTGACAAGTACAGGCAAAATATCTCGGACGGCGTCTTCAAACTCGACTACAAACAGCGCTGGGAGCATTAGTAGCAGTACAGCCCATGCGAGTGCAGGAAGTCGGCCGGTCCCTGTTGTACGAAAACCTCAAGCCCACCAGCAGTTTCAACATTCACCCACAAATTCATCGTCTTCTTCCAATTTGGCGTTCTCATACACTCATGTCAATGCACCAAATCCCAGCTCGTATCCACCCAAGGGGGAGTTCATCCCACCGAAGCCGAGAGCGGATGTTGCAGACGCAAGCGTTTCCTCCAGTAAACCCAGCGTTGCGTCACAGAAGGGTGGGTGGACGATTGTACAGACGACAACCCCCGATGAGGGCGCCGACGCCCATGGACCACGAGGAGGCAGGGAACCAGAGGAAGACAGCGATCTCATGATTGTCGGTGATATGGAAGGGCTCGATCTCTCAGGCTCTTTGCAAAGCATCGATGATAGTATCATCGCCGACAATCTCTTCAAGTCGAAACAGAGGAATGAAGACCTCGAAAAGATCAGGCGGGACGTGATTGAGATAGTTGCAGGTATGTCGATTGTTGGACATTTCCTTCAGGATGTGTTATAACCCGATAGTTCTCAGACCCCCTACATGCCATTCGAAATCCACGGAGACGCAAGGCCTCACCAAGCCCCTCACCCAGTCCGACGTCGTCGAATACGACCGTCCCCCCTCACCTCCAGTCCTCCCACTCCCGAGAAAAGTCGGAGAAGCTGATGCGGGAACGTTCGATACGGTCAAACCGGAAAGCCAAGTTCGTGGAATGTCTTTCAAGTCAGGACGTCAACATCAACGAGCTCCGGAAACTCGCATGGGCAGGAATACCAAAGGACTTGCGTCCCATGGCCTGGCAGCTTCTCCTCGTGTGTTACTTTCCCTCCCGTATCTCGTCATAGTGGGTCTCTGATTAAGGCGTGTTGTCCAAAGGGTTACCTGCCCCTAGCTTCACCGTCACGAACGGCCACTCTGGCCCGAAAACGCGCAGAATACCATTCGATGGTGGAAACTACCTTTGCCCGGGGACGTGAAGGCCTTGACCAGCAGATCTGGCATCAAATAGAGATCGATGTCCCAAGAACAAGGCCTGGGGTACGGCTGTGGATGCTCGACGCGACACAACGAGTATGTCACTCTGTCATGATTACCAGAACTCGGTTGCTCAGAGTCTCAATTTTAACAGTGCCTAGAACGAATATTATACGTCTGGGCAATCCGGCATCCAGCAAGTGGCTATGTACAGGGCATCAACGACCTGGTAACGCCCTTCTTCCAGGTATTTATGTCCGCATATATCGGTCAGTCTCGGAAACCAGCCATTATAACACCACACATCTAATTAAAATGTGACTTTAGATGAGGATCCGGAAGTGTTCGACCCTGCTCTACTACCGAAGGCTGTTGTGGATGCTGTCGAGGCTGATTCGTTCTGGTGTCTTTCGAGACTCCTAGATGGCATTCAAGACAACTATATCTCGGCGCAACCTGGCATTCACCGTAGCGTGAAAAGGATGCAAGAGCTCGTAGCCCGTATTGATCGTAAGTACACCTCGTGGGTGAGACCTACCATCGTCTTACTCACTCGCAATACACATCATTCAGCCACCCTTTCATCGCACCTCGACTCCCAGAATGTCGAATTCATGCAATTCGCCTTCCGATGGATGAATTGCTTGCTGATGCGAGAAATCAGCGTGCAGAATACCATTCGGATGTGGGATACCTACCTGGCGGAAGGTGCAGACGCCTTTTCCCAATTCCATCTTTACGTCTGTTGCGCTTTCTTAGTGCGATGGAGTGACCAGCTCAAGCACAAGGACTTCCAGGTCAGTATCCGGCATCCATCTCTTGACCACTTCCCCTCACCCACCTCTCTTTTGCTTTAGGACATCATCATCTTCCTCCAATCACTACCAACCCAAGGGTGGGGTGACCACGAAATCGAGCTGCTCCTCAGCGAAGCCTTCGTTCTCAACGCAACATGGCATAATGCTCAGAGTCACTTTAGTGGTAAATGAATGAATACATCGGCATCAACAACATTCAATATTAAACAGCAAGCTCGGGTAGGAGGGCAGCAGGCAGCGAGGAGCACAGCTAACATCACTGATATACCCGTCAATGTACAATACAATAACAGGGGACGAACGGGGGAAGCAGCAGGATGCGACAGAGATGAAGAGAATCGGGGTAACAATCAACTTTTCGGCGGGACATTGTCCTAGAATTTCTAGCAGGATCCACGATCTACTTATTAGCGAGTGGTACGGGAACTATAATCAAGGGTAAACTGTGTGTGACGGTGTGCATGAATATGAGGGTGGCGGGGCCATGGTCCATGGTGATTGGGGCTATTGGAAAAGGCTTATTCCTTCGCTTTGATAGCGGCGATCTCCCTATCGATAGCCTCTTTGAGCTCTTTGGCCTGTTCCTCAGTCCCGACACGTATACTGTAAGTTTGAGCCACGCCATTATCGTGACCGACAAAAGTGACGGCCTTCTTGGTTTGAGAAGGTTTGAGGCCAGAGTACAGTTTGAAGTTCTATGAGGAGGATTGAGCCACAAGGTTCCCAAGCAAAAACGATTGAAGCTTACGATATTGATCTTCCCGGTGGTGCTGTTTCGGAGCAACATCCTCCTGGCATCGGTTTCTTTGTGCTTCTTCAAACGAAGGATACCTGAGAAAAAATAGGTTCAGTATGATTCGGAGAAAAGGCATGGACCGCGAGACTTACCGTAGCCAATCTCCACCCATCCAACACCGCCCTTCTCCTCAGCTTTCTTCATCCTGTACGCCTTGCTCTTGATACCATGTATGGTCTCCTCCTCCTCCTCTCCTTCACCTTCCTCATCGTGCGGATTGGCACCCAAAACAGCCGCGACAGCATTGGCACCCCCGTTTTCCACACTCGCATCTGCCTTTTTAGCACCTTCGTCCAGTTCTTCCTTCCCCTTCTCCGAGGTCGATGTCGTTTGCGCTGGTGGAGCGAAGGAGAACCCTCCAGAAGACGAGCCGAATGAGAATCCAGGCTTCGAATCACCACCACCACCACTGGCAGCTGCCCCAAACCCAAATCCGACGGGGTTGCCCAAGCTTCCCGAGGCGCTGCTGCTTGCAGGTTTGCCAAACGTGCCAAACGGACTGGAAGTCGAGGTCGACATTCCGAACGGATTGGATGCGGTAGCGACAGCGGGCTTCTCCTTATCCTCCGTTTTGGCGGCATCACCGAAAACACTTTTGGGAGGCGTGGAAGCAGACGAGGACGGTGTTAGAGAGAAAGGAAGGGAAGGTGAGGGAGTAGCTTTGGGTGGCGCCCCAAACGTGAACGGTGATGCTGTCGTTGAGCTTGTGTCTTTGGCTGGAGCACCAAAGGTGAACCCTGTCGAGTTTGTATCTTTTGCCGGGCCGCCGAAAGAGAAACCTGCTGACGATGTTGACGAACTGGTATCCTTTGGTGCAACGCCAAACGTGAAACCTCCGGAAGTTGATGAAGACGAAGTGGCTTCCTTCGCTGGAGCACCGAATGTGAAAGGACTCGCGCTTGTTGAGGTCACATCCTTCGCTGGAGCACCAAACCCAAATGCACTGGGGGTTATGCTCGGCTTTGCCCCTCCGAGCGAGAATAGTGAGGGCGAGGAGGATGTCTCCGACGACGCGGGGAGAGTGAATAGCGAGGTAGAGGACGTCGTCGTGGGCTTTAGAACAAAGCCACCTGCCAAAGGTGCACTAGAGTCCGAAGAACTAGAAGGTGTTGGTAGCTTGAAGCCGCTTGTGGTGGATGACGGTGGAATCGGCATGGTAAACGATTTCGGAGGAGCAAGTACGGGGGCTGCATTCGAGGTTGCTTTTGAAGTCAAGTTCTTTTTAGAATCAAATTCTTTTTGAACGCTCGCCCGATGGGTTTTGTAAAGTTCAAGCAGGGGCGAAACGTCGAAGAATGGGTCTTCTTCAATATTCTTGTTGAGTGCTTTGAGTAAAGAAACGTTCAACCCGCGAAGGGAGCTGTAATAGTCCACGGCTGGCTTGTCTTCTTCTGACGAAGATGGGGTAGCCTTGGCCTCAACACCATTGGAAGTGGCCCCGATAAATGAAGCAAAGGTTTTTGCCGTGTTCGAGGCTGCAGCGGATGTTGAGGGCGCAGCGGCCAGCGTTGGACCACCGAATAGCGAGGAAACAACTGGGGGTGAGGCGCTGGTCGCGGGAGATGTTGAAAAAGTGAATGGTTTTGGAGCTGCAGCTGATCCGAAGCCAGAGAACCCAGCAAACTTGGACGCCGGTGCAGGCTACAACAAATGAGAAACTCGGACATCTTTGGTACCAAGAACTGAACACATACATCAGCCGGACTGCTAGCAGCAGCGGTAATACCCCATGACATTGCTGGGGCACTTGGAGCAGCAGCAGAAGCTTGGGACCGTTTCGGTAGGCCACGAATTCTAGCACACAGGTCAGGATCTCAAAGGATGGGAAGTTCAAAATCAAAGCGCACTTTCTAGTGGCTAGCACCGATTCATCTGCCTTCTTAAATCCATTTCCAACATCATCCCCGTCCTCCTAGACCACACACAATCAGCAACTTGCACACAAACACACCGCAGATGGACAAAAACACGCACCCCATCCAGGTCGGCGTCATCCTTGATGAGCTGCTTCTCTGCTACGCGCTTCATTGGAGAAATACGCGGCTCTAGTGTTGCCTGGTGGCAGATTCAAGGCAAAAGAGGGTAAAATGTCGCGTCGACGTCGGCGAGTGGTGGACCAGTACAAGTACAAGGTGGGGCAACAAGGACAAACAGTGGTGACGGTCTCCTCGTTGACAATGGACATCAATGGTTGAATGAACATTCAACCTTAGCACATTCAAATGAAATTTCGGAGAAGCACACTATCTAACTACAGATACTGAAACAAGAGGTCCTCTAGACTTGTACACCTTGTGGAAATATTTATTTTGGTCGGAAAACGAACCCGGAAAAGGCAGAGAGAAAAAAAGAGAAAGAGTCAAAACCAAGGAACGTCAGTGAAGATATTATAAAAATGGGGTTTATAGGGATCTTCGATATTGTAAACGGGGCCAATGCGTGAAAGAGTTAGAGAGAGTGTGTGTGTGGTAGCATAAATATCCTCCAGGAAGATCGTAAAAGAAAGAAATGCAGACAGGCAAATACCGCGAAGCCGACGTAGCAAAAGATAACAAGAGAGAGGAAGGGTCAACCTATGCAAGCACTAACAGTACATAGAGAGAAAAAGAGGAAAAAGGAAACGGTGGTTGAAACACTCTTAAACTATGCAGCAGTTGCATTCGTGGGCATCACAAACTTCACAGCTTGGTAGAGCACATGCCATCCGTTGTGGAGGGCCCAAATTGTCGAAACTAAACAAACATCAGAGTCGGTCACTGCGAGATGAAGAATGTGAGCTTACATAGCAAGATAGGTATCCAGAACCGAAGCAACATTCTGTCATCTACAGGAAGGTCATTAGTATCCTCAAAGAAAAGAGTCATTGAACGGGGTACAAACCTTTCTTCTGGTTCTTCTGCTTTTGCTTCACAGGCTGGTAATACGCGTCTACCTCCTGCGAAGGGACGGTATGATTGTCATAACCCACAGGTCTAATCTCAGCAGCGACAACAGAGGGACGCCTTGACGTCACCGAGTCCCTCGAGGGCTCATCAAGGGAGACCCCAGATGTCGATGCCACGGAAGTCTGTTCACCATCAACAGGCTTAGCCGTATACACAGGCGGAGGCAGTTCTTCGGCACTCTGCTGCTGCTGCCGCGCCGTCGTCGCAACGGCAAGAGCAACCCACTTCTCCCAAGTCGTCCTCCATTCCTGCGCTGCCCGCATCGCAGTCGTGCCGAGTCTCTGATTCGACTCTTCCGCTTCCGCACCAACCTGCTTATCCCCAGAAGAATTCTCCCCACCTAGGAACGAAGGCCACACCGGCATCATAGGCACATATACTGGGAACACCATCGGCAACTGGGGAAGAGCACCCCATGGAACCATTCCAGGGAGATCGGGAAGCTGAGGTGCAGGAAGTTGAGCAAGGGTCCTCTGGATCATCTTCTCCACAAAGGACGCAGTCTGCTTCTCGTCCATAAGTCCCTTCTCCTCTCCTCCTTTGGCTTCCTTTGCTTTATTGAGCTCAGGCTCCTGAGTAGGGTCCGAGATCGCAGTTGGCGGGACAGGCGGAGGGGACGCAGCTCTCGAGACGTTCACAGATGGCCTTGGAGTTGCCTTTCTAGACGCCGGCTGACTCCTCCGAAGTGCACGCTGCGACGCCCGCCTTTTCAAAGCGATCATCTGCAATTCCTCAGCAGCATCTTCCTCCCCGTCGCCCCATCCAGCCTCCTCATCCTCAGAATCGGACCACTCGCTATCCGACGACCGTGAGGTGATAATCTCATCAAAGAATCCTGTTGGCGCAACCTCTTGAGCAGTTTTGCCAAGGGAGTTCACAATTTCGCGGTCCGCTCCGGCTTCAAAGAGGAGTTTGGCACATTCTACGGATTGGACTAGACCGGCAAAGTGGAGGGCAGTGTATCCATTGCGATCGCGAGCGTCAATATCAATCCCGTGGTCGATGAGGAAATCAACGAGGGTTGAAAATCCAAGGAAGGCGGCTAGGTGAAGTAGAGTCTGTCCAAGGGGCGACGGGTATGAGATGGCTTGCGAAATGGGGATGGATGTTGGTGTTTCATCGCTGGGAGGAGTGTCGACTATTGATAAGAAGTCGATTATTCGTCTTTCGAGGCCAGAGCTCTCGCTGGAAGGAAGCAAAAGAGAGCGGAAATCCCTTGTCGAGGGTAGAGGACCTGATGCCAATTGCATCATGTTGCTATTGTCGCCTTGAGAGCCAGAATTGTCTGAACCAGCGGTGCCGACAATTCTCATGGCCACATTCTTTGCATCTTCAATCTTGCCCGTCATCTTCAGACCAACAACTTGCAAGGCGAGCTCCATCCTATTGAAAAGACTGGGTGAGAGTTTGATCTAAAAAAAGAAATAGTGAACGCACAATGCTCGGTCAGACTCGTCTGAATAGGTGAACAATGACGCAGGGGACGAGAGTGGGTCTTCAACCTTTGGGAATCCCTCAAACCAGACTGCGACCACTCCAGGCACGGCTCTTGGGGGCAGGACACAAACGAGGGTATTCTCACTCCACCTCTGGGTAGAACTCGCCGCCACATCCCCAAATATGCAATTCAATTGAATCGAAGGGTGGAAGTTTGCACCAAGAACGGTGACTTCGATACCGCCATGCATTGGTCCCGAATTGGGAATCAAACGGTGAATTGTGGGTAGCTGCAACTGGAGGGACTGGGGCTGTTGAGGGGTTGCGTCAAAGAGCATATATGGCATTGAATGAGTTTGCGGGGGGATAGCCATCGATACGCTCATAGCAACTGGGACTGGCGCCAGTGTTTCCGGTTGGGCATGCTGATTTGATAGACCCAACATATCTGGGGATTGGGGAATCGGCGCCTGTATTTCTGGAAGGAAGTGTTCTGATCCATGGTCCAGCGGCGTGGCCAAGATGTCAGGAGACGAGCTTTCTGAGCTCTGAGTGGAGTGTTGGAGAGGCGGTGGCTGAGCGTATGTTGGTACGTCCTGTGGAAGGTAGTTTTGACTGCCATGAGTCACTGAAGGTGTAGGCGATCGAGTAGGGAGGGACGAGTTTGAGACCGAGGGTGACGGAAGACTGGTCACGCTGCCCTCTCTAGACTCTTTCTTTGGCTTGTTGTTGGAGTCGTATGGTTTGTGGCGAGGCCGTGCAGCTGCTAGAGGCTCCTTCTTACGCCTCGAAGGGGCACGAGCCTCGATTGGTGGAATCGGCTGTGGGTGGACACTCCCCCAATCCGGTAGACCCGTGAAGGAAGCGACCAGATCGGCGTTTCTGTTAGCGCTAGTCGTCTTATGGTCGTCCGTGATCATAACAGGTTTCGTCATCCCAGAGCCAATAAGTCGTCCAGTGTGATCCATCATGGTGAAGTGGACGTTGAAGCCAACCTTTTCCCGATGATGGCGACAGTAGCAAGTGATGCGAAGAGGAAGAACCACGGATCCAGTCGAAAAGTCTAAAACTTCAGCGCAGTTGAACTGGATGATGTTGGTCGTGTCTTCGTGGTGTTTTCTGCCTGACTTGCTGCCTTTGCCTTCTCCAGACTCGGAGTCAGAACGAGCAGGCCGGACGCGGGCTGCAAGCTTTTTGGCAACTCGTTTAGCCTAATCAACCATTGTGAATGGGGACGAATACGACGATGGGCAGATATCTCGCTTACTTCTCGAGCTTGGCAGCTGGAGCAACTTAGCACACGATTATGAGGAGGCGATGCACATGTCACGCTCACTGCGAGCTGCAGCACGTCTTCAGTGTCAGGATCTACAAGAAGATGAGCGAATGGACAAAGTTCAGTCGAAAGCACCTACCAATCTTCCCCTGCTTCCGTGTTCGCTTCTTTGTCGCTGTACCATGAGGCAACCTCAGCCACTTCCAAGTCCCTACTCTGTCGTATCTGTGTGGGTCTGTCGACGAGCTAGGGTCGGCAAGATCAACCGTGACTCTGATTTGAGTCTCAACACGGGACTTGGTGCCTCCTTCCGGAATGCTTGGAAACATGATGGGGAGACTATCCGGGGCTCGGTCAACATCCAACCGAAGGGCTGCGGCTGAGCACATACTTGTAGCAAGAATCTTTCGAAGGATATACCACCCTCTGATTCAACGCTGAGGGATCGTGTTTCCGTGGGAGTGACGCAGGTGGGGGGATAGGTTTAGTGACTGAGATAGGGCCATGAGAGGCGTTGGGTCGAAAATCCTGGAGTAATGACGATTGGTTAGAGTGGGTCGAGGCGGCTTCTCTATTCTGGGCCTGAGGCGAGGGAATTCCACTAGATGAAGCGAAACTTGGTGAAGGAGAACTGCGGTCGAAAAATGTAAGTGAATGGAGTAGTCCACGAGGCAGGAGGAACTCACTCCTCATAAGCATCTTGCTCGATTAACTCATCCAACCGGAGCATCATGTTATCTTCTACCTTGTGGGGCGTGTGATATAAGGCAGCTGGAGGCGCCCAGGGCATCTGCCCCGTCTTTGCGTCCATGGAGAGGTACCACGAGGAGGCCGAATCGAAGTCAGTGTGGATCGCGACTGGGTCTTGGGAGTCTGAGGCCTCTGGGGTCAACGGTGACGGCGAACGCGAGTCTGATGGCGCGGTCGACGACGAAGACATTGGGAAGAGAGGGGAAGAGATGGCCGACGACGCTCCCAACACAATTCAAGCAACGACATTTCGATCCCACGCAGCCTTCTTCGCGCCAGGACCCCGATTTCCCGTTCTGGCACCTACCAGGGCACTCCCCGGGGTCCATCCCATCGCCAGAACTCCGCTTGAGCTCCGCTGTAATTCCAGCATCTTGCCGTCCCGCCTCAGTGAACCCGAGCTTCGAGGCCTTGTCAAGACACTCAACCGCAACCCTTCGACAGGCAGCAGCTGAGCTACTTGAAAATCAGGTCTCGCACTTGAGGAGCTCAACCGCTTGGCGGCTTTTGTAAGCATCCGGCTTTGATGATAGGAACTCCTTGGAGGTGTAGCCGGTCTTGGAAGGGCCACGTTTATTTCAAATAGGAGACCGGCCAATGGCCATGCAGGCAACTCGACTCATGGCGTAGATTAGGTTTTGGTGGAGGAATCTCAATACCGGGAATTACAGTTCGACCGTTCTTGCCAACATGGCCTAAAATTACCACCCAGAAGTTTCACCCCTTTGATGCGGCAGCTTTCATTGACACCCCCAATCGGTTCTACAGTGCGAGCACATATATAGGACAAACTCTGAGTGGCCCTCGATCTGCACGGGCCTCACATACATTCTCACTATAAAAGGTCAAACGCTATCTCACTGACATGCTCTCAGTGATGTATGATCATATACACGGTGCGCAATGAATGGATCAAGGGCTGTGATACCACTGGGATGCCTTTGAAATTCGGAAGGTGCACCGTGCTTCCGAGCCCACGAGCACCTACCGCCACCATGTATGTCAGGCTTCTCGGGTCGTCGATCGTCGATATATTGAATATCTCCGATGCGGTGCGTTCCATTCGTACCATAGGGTGTCGATTTTGCCCTTACCTGGTCAGTCGCAGTCCTCAGTGACAAGATACATTACAAATTATTAATTAGGATGTCCACCAATTCTGCTGGGGTGTGTACGGTATTTATGTAGCTTGACGTGAGTATAGCTGGACCGGAAAGAACCCTTCTCTTCCGCCACCCCTACAGTGCCTTGCGATCTTGCCAAAGTATTAGATCTCAAATGTAAATGCCGAGTTCTTGGGTACTGAGGGCTGAGCTTTTTGACAAATTTCATACATAAAGACCTTGAGGTCATTCGATCAATTTCGTATTAAATGTCAGACCGTACACCCCCTTGAATCAAGCCTTCTGTGCATGCACAGTACATAGGCGCCCACTCAGACCCCTATCTTTGTTTGCACTGACGCGCCCACAAGGTCACACAACCCCATACAGCTCTATATAAAAGGCGGATTCACCTTGCTTTCGACAGCCATCATCCACTTTTGTGAAACGAAAACAAGCACAAGAAGCGTCCCACATAATGGGCATTCTTGATGACGGCCTCAAAGAGGATGACCTCTCTATGGGCCTGAACGACACCAGCGCAGGCATCATGGTAGCTCCATCTCGCACTGAGTAAGTCCCCGACTCGTAAAATATGGCACACGCACTGAAATGTAGTTGCCATACTTGAAGCACCTCTCTATGGAAGGAGTACTGCAGGGTACAAGGATGTGGCTGCAGGGGGCATATGCAACCCGGCCATCCGACGCTCCAGACTCAGGATATAACTTCTGACATTGTCCCCCAAACCATCGAGAATGGGGCGATAGTGTCGCTCTCAAGACCAAGGGGGTTCTCACAAGTGTTCGTTGACAGCGCGGATATAGACCCGAGCACGAAGAAGGTTAAGCCCACCGAAAGCCGTCGTATACCGCTCGGACATATACCCATTGCTAGCCTATTGGGGGAGGAACTTGTGAGCCGTACTCAAACTCCCAGAGAGTCGCGTTAAAACCTGTAATTTATTCAGGATCCTAACTTTATGCTTCCGGAACCTACACCAGGGCCATCTCAGTCAGCATTGTCTCCTTCAGCAGCAGCTTCGACGTTACCAACTCCTCCTTCCTCTACTGCTTCCCCCAGGGAAGGAACCTTTACTCGTTCACCGCAGCTGAACGGCGACCCACAGGCTCCTTCGTTTGCAGGAGAGCCTCATGGCCTGTCGTCTACCATCGACGATCCCAAATTTGAACACTCCGATGATATGTATAAGGAGCCAACTCCAGCACCAGATTATATGGACATTTATCCAGGGGACCATGCTCCGCCAGTATCGGATAACCCGTCACATCTCCCTCAGCCAGCTAGCCTGTCATCGCCTCCAACCGTTTTGGAGCCGTCACGAGGGCATCAAGGAATAGAGCCTAGTGTGGCTCCTCCCCTGCCCCTCAGAACTGTCCCCCCACCAAGGGAGCCCACGCCAGCCCACGATTCTATGGACGTGGATCAAACAGGCGCAGCGTCTACTTCCCCTTTGGCACCATCTACAAGTTTAATGCAACCCTCCTCCATCCTCTCCCGACGCTTGAACAAGGCAGGAGGGCAGGGCGAGGGTGGCCCTTCTAAGTTATTGAGATCAGTCCAAGCAGTCCCCTATCGCCAGCCTAGTCCATCCCCCATGGAAGTTGATTTAACGTACAATACTCATATCCCACCGAATCATATGCCCACCAGTAGACCTCCTGGGGCCGGAGCGGAGCCTTATACTACGACTGCAGCATCGAGCTTGCCAGGAGGTATGAACTATTACGCTTGGAATACACAGTCACACGATACCGCCTCCTCTGCAGCTCAGGACACCTATCCCAACTGCCGCCCCACGCAATCTCAACCTCACCAACTCTCTTCAACTCCCGGTGCCTCGACGTCTACTGCCCATTTGCGATCTTCCAGCTCATCTCAGCTCGACTCTGCCGAGCACCCACCTTTTCCAGGCAATCAAAGACCTCTCAACCGAAATGTCCCCACTCCAAGTATTCCTAGTATTATCGACGGCACTCAACAGGGTAGCAGAACTTCGGTACCGCCTCCGCGAGACCACCCGACGCAACCGCCCCGACCACAACTCACCGACTTACCTACCTCCAGTTCCTCGTCATATCCTTTACCTTCTCCCCCTCTATACCATTCTACATCCTCTCAAGTCCAGCAATCCCCTCCCAAACTATCTTCCAAAGTTCAGCAGCCATCTATCACAGCCCAACTATCGACTACCAGAGTCAACACACGCCCCGAGCGAGCAGCCTTACCTGAGCTAGTTCTGACCACACCAGAGGTCGAACGACAGCAGGGAGAACCCGCTCCGCCAGCCAGCCCATCTAAATCGAGATCACCCAAAGGCAAAGGCCGTTTAATCAAGGAAGACTCCAAACCTGAACCAGATCATCAATTTGCAAGCACAAGTTCGACAACCCGAATCGTTAAGCTCCCCGACCATGAAGAAGGTGAAAGTCAACCTACGTCTCCAGTGAGCCCTGTCGACATAGGGTCCTCTAGCAAACCCTTGAAAGGCATCCGCAAATTCGCATGCAACATCACTGGCTGTGGAAAGACGTTCACTCGAAAGAACGACGTTGTGAGGCATATGAAGTCGGCTGCAGCCCACAGAGATTTTTTGAAAGAAGATCCCAATTCAGTAGCTCGGTGCGGTAAATGCAACCGCATTCTCTCCCGTTATGATTCTGCAAAGCGTCATGAAGGTTCGAGCTCTTGCGGGAAGCGTGTGCTGCCTTCGGAATTGAAGACAAAGGTGGCCAAGCCGAAGAAGAATCGGAAGAGGGGAAAGCCACGCGCTGGAGAACCTGGGGAGGATGGCGGTGAATCGAAAGACGATTGAGCGAGAATGAGCAATGTAATCTATGATGTATAATATGTATGATATTCAGGGTCGTAGTAAACAGTTTGAGTTAACTGATAGCTGAGAAAGAGCTTGGAGGTTTCCATAATGGTGGGTGCGAGTACAACATGAAGGTGGCAAAGCGAGAAAGCGGGAGAACATAGACGTTCCCAGAATGCAGGAGACAAAGGGCGAAACAAAAGGGAGAGTCCACTGTGAGTTTTCAATCTTCGTGAAGATGTCTATGCGCACGACGCTTTTCAGCAACTCTTTAAGAAGGTGGTAAATCAGTATGACGTACTTGCCCAAGACCTTGTTCATTGTGAACATGTCTATTTTCTCAACTCCAAAAACCGCTTTCAACTTGGTATCGCACATAATTTCGCGCTTGTTGCCCGGATTCTGCAGCTCGTTCTCCTTGATGTACACCCAAAGGTATTTGACGACTTGAGGTCTCGAGAGTTTTGCAGCTGAGACAACCTCCGCGAGAGGTTCACTGTCGACATCAAACACGTCAGTTAAGGATACAATTGAAGTTAGATGTTATGCTTATACCTCAACGTGAATTCTTTTCCAAATCCTCCCCTTGCGCCACCCCCACTGGAGCCCGCTTTCTTCTTTGGTTTCCTCTCACCATCGTCGCCACTCTCCCCATCCGAGTCCACGGTTTCGGAGCTCTTCTTTGATCTGCCACTCTTCGCAGGACGTGCCTTGGTGCTGCTCTTGCCACCAGTTCTCGAGGGACGACCGTTGATTTCGTTCGACAGTTTCCTAGCCAGTTCTGCGTCGCTAATCTTCTGGCCATTCTTGGCGGACTTTTTAGCTTTCTTAGCTGGTGGACGCGCCGGCCTGTCTTCGTCGTCATCCTCCTCCTCGTCATCATGACCATTGCGAGAATGCCCATCTCTATGCCGCTTCCGCGATGTGCTGGACCCTTCCCGGTCTGAAGAGTCATCGTCTCCGACGACACCGTTGGTAGCAGCGTTCTCCGCGCTGACTTGTTCGAACACACGGGCTATGATGGAATCAATCTCGTCCTTGTGTTCTTTCAGGAATTCGGCGGTTAAGGATGGGTCGAGGTCAAGCAGTTGCTTTCGAACGCGCTTTGCACTAATTGTCGCCAAGTCAGTGCCCGGTGCCCGGAGAATTTGGCCAACTTTTGGCTCAAGATAATCGAGGTTGCCGGCCATGAGGAATCAGAGGGGAGAGCTTCGTATTGATACAGAATAACTTAGGGAAACAGAGTGAATAAAGAATGGAAAGGGATAGATGAAGCAGGATTGGGCACTGAGCAAGTTGGAGCCAGAGTTGGTCGCGGCGAAGTACAAAGTCCGTCAGACCCACTCTATAGCCTTCCCACGAAGCTCCATGTGACCTTTGAATTTGAACACTGCCACTCATGTCGATCCTCTCAGGTCTTCTATTAGGTGTAAATGGTACATGCATTATCGAAGAACAGCCCAGTCTGCCCGCGCAGGGTCTCCAGGGGGAGGGAACACCCCGTTCGGGTTGCCCTGGTCCTGCTGGTTCTCGTTCGGCTGTCGGTCCCTCTGCTCTCTCCGCATCCGCTCAACAATCCGAGTCCGAATGTAAAGAAGAATTGAGATGGTCAAACAGAGAAGAACCAGCAGCATCGTCTCGCCAAACTCGTCCACATCCTCCTCCCGAATGCCACCCTGAAGCGCGCCTTCGAAGTAGTCCTCGGGCCCAAAGTCACTATCGCGCTCGCGTTCCTGGTCTCGCCGTTCCCGGGCCCACTGCAGGTTAATCCAGAGGTTAGAGTCAAATCTAAACAGACAAGGTATTCCAGAAACGTGCCTGAATTGGATCTTCTTCACCTTGAGGGACAGGAGGCGCCTTTTGATTACCGTTCTTTCGTCGATGGAACTCATCCCTGGCGCGCCCAAAGTACCACGGGCCGTCTTCTTCCTCTTCCTGGTGCCTCACTCTCTCTGGGGTAATTTCTCCTTTGCCTTCTTCAGCTTTCTTGCCGTCAATTTCATTCCTGCTCTCTGAAGGTCCTACAGTCGCAACCCGGTCAGCATCGGTCATAAGCTCAAAAGAATCTTTTGCCAACCAGAGTCTGCATCACTAGGATTCCAGATGCTCAATCCACCGGAACCTCCCATGAGGGTATGCCAGAAACTCTTCAGATAGAGCTTTCCCAACGATAGAATAACAGGCAGAGACGACTCGGAGTTGGTCTCTAGAGCAAGGTCATAATACCGCTTGGCGAGATGGAAATCCTAAAGAATGTAGCCAATCAACAGTCTGAACGAACGAGAGACATAAAGACAACGCACCTGGGGGACTCCGATCCCATTCTCATACATCCAGCCAAGGTTCCACATCGCAAGAGCACTCATTTGGGTATCCGCCGCTGACCGGTAGTACCGAGCCGCTTTCTCCAGTCGAGAGGCCTCTGTCTCCTCTGCAGAGACACCCAGTCCATGGTAATAATAGTCTCCAACCTTGACCAGAGCATCAATATTTCGTTGACCCGCAGCCCGAATCCACTGCGTAAGGGCAAGGCTGGCAGTATCGTTTGAGGGAGTCATAGGCGAGAAGCGAGTAAGGCGCAGTATACTCTTATCTGCTCAGACAATCAATTAGCCAAACAGTACGAACGCCTGAGAGAAAATACGCACCTTGATCAAGTATATACCCGAGATTATTTTGAGCAACCTCAAAGCCTCGTTCAGCTGCAATCGCCCACTTCAGCATGGCAACCTCCTTGTCTTGAGGTGTCTGCGACATCCAGGCAATCTCTGCGTCTCTGAGAAGATCGTCTTCCCATACTCCACGCTCAGCAACCAGCTTGTAGAACGAAACAGCCATGGAACAGGACCCTGCCACCACATGTCCGGGAACATTGGGATTCTGTGCTTGAGACGCATGGATTTCGGCCAGGTAGTAGTATGCCTCGAATGGCGACCCATTTCGCACAGCTTGCTCAAAGAAGGTCGTAGCCAAGGGAATTTCACCGCGATCTGGGCACATGTCATTTACGGATCGGTACAAGAGTAAAAGGATGAAGAAAACTCACTGTAGTAGTGTTTGGCCAAGTTCACTTGAGCCTCAGCCAAATCCTGGCCGGCGGAGGCATCGAAGTACTTGAGAGCTTGCTTTAAATCAGGCCTCGACCCAGGGACAAGGCCATCACGATAGATAATCCCAAGACCATTCCGACACTCTCGATCGCCGTGCTCCGCTCCTCTTTCAAACCATGCTTTGGCAATGACTGGATCAGCTTTTACGCCTTCACCTCGAAGGTACATCCGACCCAGGTACGCTGCACTGGCAGCAGCATAACCAACCGGTTTGTTGTTCTCGCTGTCCTTGACTGACATCTGAGAAGGCGGGTCGTGAGGCCATACTTGACGAGCGATCTTGGTGAAATAGTGTCGCGCTAGTTTGAAGTTGCGAGGGATAGCTCCAACACCTTCGGATCCAGAAGCAATTCCTCCGACTGAAGCGTAAATGCTTCCCTGGTAGAATATCTTTCCCAGTCTATAGGCAAAGTCGATTTCTCCACGGTCGGCGTTAAACTACAGTCACGAGCACGTTAGAAACGCGTTGGGAAATGAGATTGGGGGTGACGACGACGAACCAGATAGTATTCCAAAACATCCTCCCAGGTTTCTCCGGCAGCACGGGCGACTCCCGCCTTTATGGCGGGACGGAGTGCACTTGCCCCAGTCGACGCCACACTTGCACCAGGTCCATAGATACCACCAACAAGGTCAGACAGCCGAGTCGAAGTTTGAGGTAGGGTTCGGCCACCAGGAGGACCCGTCATGAATTTTGCCATAGCTACAGAAGGTGTTGGTAAAAACTGGGAGGGTAACTCATCAGAAGGCATACCTTGTTCCGCCGCACTTCCATACCACGTCAAAGCTCGGTCACAACTTTCCTTGGAACCAATGCCGCTCCAGTAACGATACCCAAGTGCTAGCTGCGCTCCTCGATCGTCACCATTAGCAGCGAACGAGTAGTACAGCTGTGCTTTCGCCTGGTCCGCTGGGACAATATTACGGTACCCGGACGCGTAGAAGAAGGCGATATACGATTGGGACGTTGCGTTACCCGTCTCAGCAGCGTGCTGCACAAAGGATTCAAACGCGCGGCGAGGATTAAATTCAAAGTACTGGTTCGGAGGGAACTGTAGGAGCCAGCATTAGCGGGTCATTGTGGAGCACACGAACAGCAAGATGGACGCACCAATGACAAAACACCAATGGCGTATAACGCATCCTTGTGCCCTAGTTCAGTCGAGTGTTCCAACAAGTCCATGACCTTGATAGACTTGATCCTAAGGTCCTCATCTTTCTTCTTGTTGCCTAACCCCAGGCCTTCTTTCGAGAGCTTGGACGATATCCGACTGGTAGCCATATGATGTAACTTGAGGATGATTCGAAGAGCACTTCCTATGGGTCCCTGCCCTTGAATATTAGGAAGGAACGACGTAAAGATGGATTTGGTGTTGTCATTCGTCGTTGCTAGCAGGGCGTCGAAAACATGTTGTGAAGGATGTGGTTTCAATGCGGAGAGTGTTGTGAGGGCTTGGGCGTAGGCGCGAGTTGCTGCGGGAATTGTACTGAGCACAAGACACTAGGAGATTAGAAAGTAAGGGGACGCAAACCTTCGGCTTCCTGGTCGAGCTCTTGCTGTGACCGCGAACTCGCCTGCGATAAAATGGGTCAGCGAGGACAACGGCTGCGAGCGATCGCATACCTTGGGTGTGCTGGTAGTGGCGAGCGAGGTGGTCTCTGTGCTCGTTGACGGTATTGGCTTAGGAGGAACAAGGGAGGTCTACAAGGGCCATGAGAAGAGGTGACCACAGAAAAGGCTCTCCATACGTACATGCAGCTGGTCGTCGGTGCCGGTCGATGTAGGCTGGTTCGTGGCTGCAACTCCGGATACGACGGCCAGTGCGACAACGCCGAAGGACAGCCATGTTGCCTTCCGCTGGCAATGGCCCTTCTTTGCTTTGACCATGAGGTGGTGAGTAGGGTATATACGAGTCTAGAGCCTGAAAGAAATCATGAAGAACGCATCACAATGGGCAGAGTACTTTTGTAATTCCGGATGGCGCGGTAGGCGACACGAGCTGGACACGTCAGGGTCCCACGCCGGCCTTTGATGATCTCATATACGGAATTGAGATAGAAACAGAGGAGATGAAACCATAAATCTAAGGCTACGGAGGTTACACAGGGTATAGAGCTAACGAAACGAAGCAAGACCAAGTCGATGCGTATTGCAGTTTGGATACAACAAGACACAACCAAAAAACAAAGAAAGCTGCTCGATTCGCTCGCGAACCCGCAGTGAAAGAGAAAATTACACGTTATTATAGCTTCCGCCATATCCCATTGCAGCTCCAGTTTCAGCAAGCTTCCGCTGGCGGAATTTCTATGACAGAAAAGTTAGCCATGCTACATATCGATCAGAATCAGAAATAACGCACCTTCCGGTACTTGGTCCTCTCGTATGTTACCAACCCGACAACAATAAGGGCAATGACGGAAATACCAGCGAACACACCCAGACCAATGGGCAGAACAGAGAGCTTCTGGCCCGGGAGAGCGAAATCCGTCGGCGTCGCCGTAGGTGAGACCTGCTCAACAGCTGTGCCGGAGGTGTCTGTGGTGGTCGACGGAGGGGCGCTGGCGCTGTCAGCAGCAGAGGTGGCTTGCTGACCTGCCTGTGTTGTGGGTGTGGCAGCGGTGGACGCAGAAGAGGATGGGTCCGGTGATCTGCTCCCAGTGTCAGTTGCTGTATCGGTCGCGGTGGACGTTGCAGCAGGGGCGCTGGACGAGGTGACAGTCGAGGTTGCAGGAACGGAGGACGTAGTCAGGCTGATGATCGTGGCTGGGGCGGCCGTGGACGAGGACGCCGCAGAGGTCGTCGCTGATGATGATGCAGTTTCAGAAGTTGCTGCAGACGAGGACGTTGCGGTGGCCGGTGCAGACGAGGTGGTGAGGACAATGGTCGAAGGTGGTGCGGTGCCGGTGCTGGCGGAGGCAGACGAGCTCACGGTGGCCGAGCTAGACACTGTGCCAGTTGCGGTTTCGCTTGCTGAAGTGCTGCTCAGCGTGAGGGTCGCGGAAGTGCTTAATGCAGTACTCGTCGCGGTTTCGCTTGCGCTACTGGAGGCGGCCGTCGTAGTAGCCGAGCTGCTTGTTGTCGCTGCAGTGGCAGTCGCTGTGGCAGATGAGGAGATAGACGTTTGGGTGGTCGAGCTCGAGGTAGTTGTCCCCGTCTGGCCGACTGGCTCCAGCTTGACCGTGCACTTGGTGACCTTCTCAAATACATCTTCGCCAGCTGCGTTCTTCTTGGGCGTCAGGGTGACCTCGCAGGTCTCTGTCACCCTGCCGGCAGCGCTTTTTGGAGTTTGGAGTATTAGCAAAGCTGAACATGGGCGATCGATCGTTTGGACTCACGTATCCGAAGTCGTGGTGGTGGTGACTGTCCTGGATCCATCTGCCTGACGAGCTTGGAGCGGAAGGGCATTGACATGGGCTGTGAAAAGGAGGAAAAAGGAGAGGAAGACCAAGAACGTGGATTGGGATGGCATGGTGAGTGTGCGCAGAAATACTTGACAAAATTCCGGTCCTGCCGAACGAACGTCCCAGCGTTCAAGGTGAATTCAAAGATTGGAAGGGCCCACGGGCAAAGTGAAAGAGAAAGATGAAGGACGAGACGAAGATGGAGACGTTGCCAGCCTGCGCCCAGTAGAGCCAAGGCGTAACCACACAGCCTTTCAAGCTCCGACACACATAACAATCAAGGTCCAGATTTCAAACTCTACAACAGAACATCAATCCCATTATTCCAGCCCCGTTTCAACGGCCTTGTACGCCTTGCCCTCCCTCGTCCTCCACCGGCCCCCGCTCACGTCCCACAGATACCCCAGCCGTCCCAGCACAGAGCTCGTCGCCACCGTCCCCCACCGCTCAAAGCCCATCGACAGCACCGCGTTCACCACCGCAGCCCCGAGCAGCGTCCACCTCGCAGACGTCGGGAAATCCACCAGGGTCAGCAGCTTCGCAACGGCCCTGGACGGACTGAGCAGCAGCCACACGTTGATCACCACCAGTGCCAACATAGACGCCATTAGCCACCCTGCACGGTTCGCATCAGCAATCAAACGCTTCTTCCGGCAATGCAGGTAAATTACCCACCATTCGTCCACATAGGCTTCCGATAGGGCGGCCCTATACTGAAAACGGCAGCCACCAATATGTATTGGAAGCACGATATTAAGAACACCGCAGTGTTCTCATCGTTTGTCGACTCCAACTTGTCGCCATCCTCAGGCGTATGTTTCGGAGGAGGCGTATACCTTGAATCCCGAGTGGTCAAAGCTTCTTTCGAGGGTCACATAGATACCGTCACTCACCATGGTTGCCTCCGCACCCAGAGGTAGGCCCAGACCTGGACTGCAGCAGTGATCAACACCTGGCCGATAATGCTTGCTAGCACCTTTCTCGACACTAGATTGGCTGTTGGACGCTTGTGATAAATCCGGGGATATGGTAACGTTCTAGCCACTGTTGGGCACGGGTTCGTAAGACCGTGTTCAATAGGGGTACAAGAACGACTCACTCGCGACAGCCACGGGGATAATGATGAACAGATCGATGTATAGGAACTATGTGACAAACAAAAAAGTTAGTTGGGGTCGATAAGCTCTATCAATGCCGATTACAGACCTGGAAGTCACCTAGCGATGACGCAAAGTAGTACAGAAGCGTCACAGAAGTGAACTGGATGAGAGAATACAACGCCCTGTGAATTATTAGCCTCGATATAGTTGTCGAACGCACCCGCCACTCACATATATTTGAAACAGCTGAAGCTTGTCACAAGTGCCGCCCTTCCTTCCTTGATAACCTCAAGCACACACCCAACATCTGGCGTACTGGAAGTAAACGGAGCCGCGACACTAGCTTCCGCTTCCGAGAGTGAAATCCCAACGTCGGCAGCCTTCAAAGCGGCGCAATCGTTTGCTCCATCGCCACACATGAGAACGTTATACCCGAGGGCTTGCAACCGTTCCACCACCTCGTTCTTCTCATCTGGAGACATCCGCGCAAATATCTGCGTCTTCACCAACATCTATGATAAACAATGGTTAACCGTTGATGCGTTTCTCGGCAACCTTACGAATTAACTTACACGCTGCACAGTTTCTAATGGTGCGTAGTTAAGCATCCATCGGAAGACATCGCCAGTGATCACTAATGAGTAATCTTGGTAGGCAATATCGTCCTCGTCAACGGTATGATGTCGCGGCGGCTGAAGAGGTTTCAAACTATAGTCGTCAAGTTGCCAGAGCGGATCATCCATACAAGTCCATTGGAGTTTCGACATCGGAGTCGAGGCATTGCCTAGAAATCGCCAGGGTAGTCAGCATGACAAAAAATCCAGAGTAAGTAGCATACCATGGCTAAAGGTGGGGAAAAATACGTGGGCTCCTTGACTAATGAGACTACATTCCCTGGCAACACTGACCGCTGTCATGGGGTTGTCGCCAGTGATCATTCTGCAGGCAAGATGGGCAGTTCGAAGAGCTTGGATCGCTGGCCCAGTTCCGGGTTTCAGCCTATTCTCAAAGATGATGAGACCGAGGAAACGGAGGCCCGACTCTGCTTGCTCTCTTATCAACAAACAAAGATGAGCATGTCAACAATTAAGATAAATAAGTTTACTGACCGCTTCATTTTTTGCGCCTTGAGCCACGAGAGACCCTCGATGCTCTTTCCGGCAATGGCGATAACTCGGTACCCCCGCTTGGTGTAGTACGACAAGAGGTCATCGTAGTCTTGGGGCACTGTAAAAGGGATTAAGTTTGCGGACAGAAGTCGGTAAGAACGAACGGCCTTACGAGACTCGGGGTCACAGATATCCGTCATGACTTCCGGAGCTCCTTTGACATACACTTCCATGCTGGAGCCTTTAAGTCGCTTGACGATTACACTCATCCGACGAAGAGACGACACGAATTCGAAGGTTCGAATCACACCCAATTCCAAGAAATATGCGCGCTACACATACCGTTAGAATGACCTTGGCGGACACAAGTATGAGAAGTCTGACCTTGGCAGAGCCTTTGAGAGCATCTTCCAAACGGAACGCAGCACCACCAGGCGGCCGTACAACAACTTGAACAAGCTGCGCCTGTTCTACCACCGCTCCTTTAGCCTTGATATTGCCTATCCCCGCACGAGCTTCCTCCAGTGTCCATTTGGTAAATTCAAACATCTTGACGTCGAGGGGGTCACCAATAAGTTCGCCATCGACCTTCTTAAGCGAATGGCAAGTCGCCAAAGCATGGAGGAAGGTCGCCCTTTGGGAACCCATCGGAAGGTCATAGATATCATCCATCAATTCCGAAAACTGTGTCCCACTCCGGTCGAGGGGTCGAATACCGAGAATATCCAGGCCATCTTCAGTCAGCGTCCCAGTCTTGTCGAAGCAGCAGACGTTGATCTTGCCGGCTACGTTCACCCTGCTGGGGGATATACAGAAAATTCCAGAGGTTCGAAGTCGAGAAATGGCGAAGCTTGTTCCAATGGAGAGCGTTGCTGGGAGAGCGGGAGGCACGACGACAGTGATCAAGTCGAGAGCACGTATCATAATGGTATGCCAAGAGATCTAGTGAGAGGTCACAGTTGGCGCCATTTCGCTCTCAATGAAGAGTAGAAGACTCACCCCCATTCGAACAAATTGGACGGCGCTGAAACAGAAACCAAACGCAGCGATGCCAGCGAGCACACCAATAAAACGCACGGAGTCTCGATAAAACTTGAAACCAATTGGCTTGGGGAATAACATTGAGCGAACTAGCGCTCCCTTTGTGGTATCAAAGCCTATGAAAGTACATACATTAGTTCGATCCTTGAACAAGATTTCTGTAAACAGTCATACCTGTTCGAGCAATCATAGCGAGCGCAGGCCGACCTTTCCCATCCGCAGTCATCGCACCTCGAATACGAACGACCCTAGTTCCACAATACAAGAAACTTTTTGCACTTTCGGCCTTCTCCTCCTTCCATTGAACTAGATCACTGTCCTTGGCGGGTATCTTGCTCACAGGTACACTCTCACCCGTGAGCATGCTCTCATTGACGATAGCATCGCCAGAAAGCAGGAACATATCGGCGGGTATGATGGAGATCTGGGATGTAGATAGGTTGACGATGTCTCCGACCACCAAATCGGGTGAAGATTTGTCGGTCCCTAGAACACAACTCAGTATGAGGTAACGGCAACTATATGTGTTGGGTCACTGACAGTTGCCGTTGCGGAGAACCTCAACTTGGCATGTGAGGCGGGACATTTCCCTCATCCGGGTGATGGTCTATGTAAACGAAGTCATGATGAGCCTTGTTGAACAAAGATGCAGAAGAGATAGAATCACCTTTTTGGTGTCTATCAAAGTTGATGCGATGCTGGCGACCGAGATCAAGGCAATGCAAAAGGCATAATAATAGTAGTCGTCCAAACACCACAGCAAGATACTCGCAATCTGAAAGACATAAAAAGGATGTACAACCTTTTCAAGTAACAATCAGAATAGCGAAGGAAGCCGCGTTGCAGGGAAAAACCTACCTCCTCGACCAAGAGAGTCAATGTTGGTTTTGCCTCAATTTCAATCTCATTCTTGCCAAAGAGTAGCTCGCGCTGGCCGCAAACTTCATTGTTGATCCCAGGTAGCACAGCGGGAACGGCGATCGCGGCCGAATCTCGCCAGTCTCTGAAAATAGAGTAAGCCCAAAGTGAAAAATAAGAAGGTTTGTAGGTCCTACCTGACGAGACTGAATAAGCCGGTTCGAGGGTCTACAGCAAGCCGGCTGTATCGATAGTCGACAATGACTAGCTGTCGCAGCATCCCGCTTGCCTCATCGTAGTTATCGATTGAAGGTTTGAGTATGGTTAGCCCAGGTGCAACGGGTAGTGTCGCCGGAAACACGGTCGTAAGGGAATACGAGTAGTTGATAACACGAATTGGTAGAAGCATGATAGCCTTGTACGCTGACTGGATGGTTATAAGACGGGAAGGAAGGAACAAGTGGTTTGAAACTCACTTCCACAACTACAAAGCCGTCTCGCTTGGAGTCGATGAATGCTTTCTCTTGAGTGACCCATCTCAGCCAAAGATTTGGGAACCAGTGACCAAAAAGAGCGAGGAGACCAGCACTGAGGAAGCAGCCCAGCTTCCAGCATGTTGACCTCCAAGGGATAGCTTCGTAGCCAATGAATCGGACTGTACTATCTTCGTCTGCAAGAAAAATGGTCTGACGACTCGGAGGGCCTTCTGGGGGCGGTTCTGTCAGAGTGAAGGACATTTCCATGTCGATACGAGATTCTCCTCCAAACACGGGATCATAATCCAGCATTGGTAGGTGAGGATTTCCTTCCTCAATACTATGGTGGTCTGAATCATACTCCATACTAGGAGCGATGGAGGTAACGTCCGCAGGTCGATCCTCGTCATCAGAGTCTTCTTCCCCAGATGAATAACCCCATCGTTCTTCTTCATCTTCAGAAACGACGCCATCATCTGAGCGGGCGAGGGACCGTCGACTCCGGCGAGACAGACGGCTCACTGAACCTTGAGATGATGAGCGACGTCGTGGTCTCGAGGGTTCTGATTCGTTTCTTGAAAACAACTGAGCTATGCCTCCGAATACACCTGCACGCGCGGGTGGAGATCCTGACTTGCGTCGAGAATGTCGCTTGGAGGAAACGCCTGACATGGCGTCATCGTCATCGTACAGTGCTTCGTCGTCGTCGTCAGGGGCCAGGGACTGTTCCTCTGCAGTTAAGATGGACTGGCCGTCGCCTCGGCGGGATGTGCGGGACAAGGACCGTCGAGATACTCGGGTTGAATCAAAACTCTTTCTCCGACTCCTTGACATCATGTCGCTGCTTCTGCGGCCCAACTCGATCCTTGACATTCGGGACACACTGCTGGGGTTGACACTGTGCCCAGGACCTGAAAACATAGAGCCATCTCCGTCGTCATCGTAGTAGTGGCTGTATTCGGAGTTCTGTCGAGCCCGGCGAGCAATAGCAACGGCATTCCCAATCTCTATTGCTGAGGCGCCCTCTGTATAGTCATGCGGAGGGTTGGGGTCGCCTGACGTGCTGGCCATAGGCGCCATTTCATAAACTTGAGAATCTGACAGTGAAAGCTTGTTCGTGGACGACACTTTGGAGGATTTGCGGGGTGAGGTTGGACGGTGGTCAAGGAGGCTCGATGTGACAGACTCTTCACCCAGTTCCCGGGGCTTCAAGCCAGCTGAGATTAGCTAGGGCCGCCACTCGAGTGGTTCTCCCGCTACTATGACAGGCTTCAGATAAGCTATACTCGAGCTTAGCTTTGGGCGCGGGCGCAGATGTTTTCGAGCACCTTACCTGAAATGGAGGGAGAGAAATTGCAGCCGGCTCACCTCAAAATGATTGAGCGTGAACTCCGAGTAGCCCAGCCGGTCTCTTCGATGCCGGCAAGCGGTCAGTGCGCCCCCATATTTATATTCCGGCACTATCTCCCTCGAGTTTCCGTCTTCCCCACATTCTCTTTCTGCTTTCTACCACACCCAACGCACATGTCGGACAGCTACACGAAAACCCGGACCCAGTCCAAGGGTGCCGACGAACACCACAAAAGCACCGTGGCCCGTCTTCAGCAAATCCAGGCCCAGTTCAAGGATACCCCTGGAGTCGGAAAACTCAAGGACAAGGTCTGCATCATCACTGGTGTTGGTTCATTGAAGGGCATTGGGTACGTGAATTTTGCCCCTGCTCAGTCGCGCGACATCCTAATTAAAAACGCGCATCTCCTATCAGGCGTGCTACTTCGCTTCTCTTTGCTCGCGAAGGTTAGTGAGAACAATCTCACCTTCGTCGCTCCTCTGGCTGAGCGCTCATCTATTTCAGGTGCAAAGCACCTGTATCTCCTTGATTATGATGGGACAAACCTGCCTAACCTGAAGGAGACTATCGTTTCCCTACATCCCGGCGTCAAGGTACACAGGCGGCTATCGCACTGGACCTCCAGCTAACAGGCATCAATAGGTGACAACTGTCCAGGCAGACGCATCGGACGAGGCTGCCATCTCTGGTCTCTGCGAACAAGCTCTTCGTGAAGAAGGGCGCCTTGATGTCTTCTTCGCCAATGTAAGTGATCCATAGTCCTCGCGCTTGTCCGTGGGCCCCTAAGACTCACTATCCATCGGACGTAGGCCGGCTGGGCATCCAGAGACGTTCTACAAGACACCACGGTTGAGACCTTTGATAAAACATACAAGATCAACGTCTTGTCGTGCGTACTTTCCTCACTTCCGAGGCGGCCTTCCTTCCTGAGGCATAAACTCCAGCGTCTTTCTTGCTGTCAAATACGGCTCAGCAGCCATGTCGAAGACTAACTCATCAAGAGGGAAGGACAGAAGCAGTGGAAGCCTCATTCTTACTGCCTCAAGTGAGCTACTGTCTATTAAGTTACAGTTATATGAACCTCCGCCTCATGAATTCATTCTCCAGCCGCTGGAATCCGCTCGGGGGCGGGAACTATTGACTGTAAGGACCCGGTGTTTTCGCGATACAATGATTCAAAACTGAAATTTCAACAGATAGCGCCGCCAAAGCCGCGTAAGTTACATTGCAGCAAGCACGCTTGAACAAGGCTTCTTGAGTGCTGGACGCTAATACCACACCTCTCTAGGGTCAACTCCATCGCGAAGACCGCCGCATATCAACTACAAAAGTCTGACATCCGTGTCAACACCATCTGCCCAGGTCTAATCGAGACTGGCATGACTGGTGCAACTTTTGAATACGCTCGTCAGCGTGGATCCGAGGGTAAGATCGGACAGCTGAACCCACTCGGGAGGTATGGAGTTCCAGAAGGTAAGCGAACAAGCTCTCCGACCGAGTAGCAGTGTGGTCTAAGCACTGAATCATTCGATTCAAAGAAATTGCCAATGCTGCTCTTTTCCTGGCTTCAGGTACGTGAAATACACCCAGTCTCGCATGTACGATGTCGGCTGAGCACCAATCCTGGAACAGACGACTCAAGTTATGTCAATGGCCAGAACATTGCTGTGGATGGTGGTCTATCAGCTTCGCATCCAGTCGTACCTGGACGATGGGCTTGAACGGCACGAACGAACAACTCGGAGTGGTGTACATTAACCGCGAGATACCTCTGACCAACGAATCAACATAATCCTAGCAATAAAACCGGTCAAAATTTTTGCCGCGACCGGTACATGTGCATTAGTTGCGACGGGTGAACACAAGGGGAACGCGTATCGGCCTATGGGAATATCAACATACACACATACGGGAATGCGAGGGTCAGACTCACGTCACAGTGATTCCAGGCCTGCAGTCGAGGATTCTCTCCCTTCTCTGTTCAAACGTCTCATGTGCGAACTGAGGCTCCTCCTTGACGGTAATTTTATACTTGGACACTAGCATCGCTAGGGCGGCAACACCCTCGGATTCGGAGAACCTAATCATGAACGCGGTTCGTCAGTACGAGCAAAATGAAAAATTCAGCTTAAAGGAAGTGCTCACTTCCTGCCAATGCATGAACGAGCTCCGCCGCTGAACGGAAGGAAAGCATCGCGGTTATAGTCACCCAGGAACCTGTCAGGTCTGTACTCGTATGGATCTTCCCAATACTGAGCTAGAAAGTCACCACGGAAGAGTTAGACGACCGATCGACAAGAGCCAATTGGAAAAGGCGGCGAGTATGTCAGGGATAAATGGGGCTGGTTAATGAATGAAACTCACGATTATGATGTAAACCCGAAGCGTTTACCGCAATATTGGTTCCTTTAGGAATTGGAATGACCACTTTCTCCCCTTGCGCGTTTGTTGCAGTCAGCGTCGTGTCCTCCGCCGAGAATTTTGGGACGTTTGTAACCTGCCCGTTGAAAGATCAAACATTGAATGAAAAGGGAGAAACCGTGGACCTACAGGAGTGACGATGCGCATAGTTTCGTAGATGGCGCTATGAGGTGAAACGAAAGGGATTAGGTCAATTCGGCCAGTGCACGAGCGCCGCACTCACGCTAGGCACCGGTTCAGTTTCATCCTGTCTTCATACGCCTTCATTCAACGGGCTATCAGAACCCAAGGTACACGCACGAGCATTTTTTACTCACAGGAAGTCTGCCGTCAGCCAAGACGGACTTGAGGTCATTGCATAACTTCTCCTGTTCACCCTGGTATAATGCCAGAAAGGCTAGTGTGAAGCATAGGGTATGCGCTGTTGTCTAGCCAGGACGAAGTTGGCAGTCAGCGTTCGACATGCGACCATCTTTCGCACCCATGAGCCGAAGTTGTAGACCCACCTCGTGTCCCGCAATCAAGAAGATGAAGATGTTCCCTAAAACACGGGACTAAATTAGTATCGCGAATGGATAGACGATGAGAGTGGTGTCGCACCAACAAGCTCCCTTTCCATTAACACGTTTGGTCCCTCATCCATGTTGTTGGATTCCAAGAGATTAGTGAAGAGGTCGTGCCTCTCCGCTGATCCTCCTTCCCGTCGTTCGTGGATCATTTCCAAGATGTATTTCTGCATGAAACTGTCAATGACGCACGCTCCCCTACTACCGTAAAATTACCATACCTCCAACTCGTCAAATGATATTTGAGCCTGGCGGGTACGCTCTGTGAGTCCCATTGCCCATTTCGGCACAGCTAGCTTCACGAATATGTCCACAGCGACTCGGTGAAGCGCATCTCTGAAAGTCAGTTTATGTCCAGGTGGGGGGACTTTACTGTCTTGCCAGCTCATGCGTTTTCCAAAACCTTCGGATCGAAAATTTAGAAAGGATTAGCTGAAGCAGAAGCAGAAGGTGGAGCATACCGGCAGCCCCAATGACGAAAAGAGCGAGCTACGTGAGCGAAAGAAGTCAGTGCACATCGTCCAGACGGCTTACTGGTCGACATACTTGGAATGTGATATCAAGGGCATTATCAACCGTCACAGATTCCTTGTACTCCCATACATCCCTAAACAGATCCTCCATAATCTCCACCGTCTCATCCCAAACCAGCTTGTTATTCCTCTGTAGACAGTAGATCAGAAAGTGTCAGTGACGTCCACATGCACGCTCTAACGGCGCCGTTGAGCGAACGTATTCGCCTTACCTCAGAGAAGGCAGGTGCTGAAATCTTCCGGTACTTCTTCCACTCATCACCTTCTGATACCACAATGTTCCGGCCAAAAAATGCCAGAGAGCCATACACTTCGATGGGCTTGGGAAAGCGCGCTCGAGATGAGGTGACTTCCTGATTTCAAGAGAGCCGAGGTCAACGTCACCGTCGTGAAGCGGAGGTGAGAATATGAAACCCTACGCACCTTTATTGCAGCAGCATCTGCAAGGACGAGGACACTCTCTACTCTCGGCCAAATACATGTCTGTTATCATAGGAATTGGTTGGACAAGGCGAACCGAGGAAAGGCCTGCATACGTACCATTCGGTATATTGAGCACCCTTGGCGTTCATATTCTATCTAGAACGTTGGGAGATGTTCAATATAGCGAGTCGCCACTCCACGCACCGCTATATTTCTCAACATGCAAGAAATTCTTCCCAGCAGCGAACCAGCGAATTTTGGGCAGAACAAAATTCGACAGAACCATCGCCGGGCTGAGGAAGTAAATCCTGCCGGGATGGAAGCTGGTGAGGGACAAGGGTCATTATGGACGGCCGAGGGGAAAGGGTTCCAAAGCACCCACTTCATTGCCCTAATGCTCTGGTAGACTGCCACGACCTTGTGACATATTAAAATCCCTGCGAGCGAGAGAAGGACTGCAGCTGGGGACTGCAGGACCGGTAAGGACACAGAAGACATGAGGAACCTGGGAGAAAACCCCACCCGAAAAGTATTCAGGTTATATCAAACCCTTGACACCCACAAACTGCAGTGCGGAAAGATGGACAAAGAGATGAAATGCCCCTGAGGTCAGCGGGCCGGACATCATCAATGAGCTTATCTGCATCTGCTCGTTGGCATTGAGCCTTCCTGAATGACTGCTGTCAAGGCCCATATTCGGACCACTCGTCTAGCAATATTTGCGACCGATCTCTGATTCCAATAGCGAACTTGCAGCGAAAACATGCGGAGAAAACCCCGGCGGGCAAGTCGGATTCTATTTGAGCGCCTCCAGAGCGCCCGAAGGCGCCAGAGCTCGGCATTTTGAGCAAGTTCAAATGTATTGGAAATCAATGTGACAGATCAGACGCACACCGCACGTCAATATTACCGTAAGGACAAGGTGGCGAGAGGCACATGTACTGTGTGGTATTTGTGAGAATTATATACAAGCAAGTCACCAACAACAGTGGCGAGTGTCGTCGACACAAGCGTTGGTGCATAACGTTAACAGCTACATACGGGATGATGTAGATACTTTTGGGGTTGCCCGAGAGCGCAACGTCAACTTGAGTGTGCTTTACTTGACTTCAAGCAGCTTGACCTCTTTCGCCAGATGTTAGAATTGCTCATACAGCTGAGAGGTGAGAAAACGCACCAAATTTCAGGGTAGAGTTGGGAGGGATGCCATCGACGCCTTTGGCACCATATGCCAGTGCAGGTGGGATAGTGAGAATGCGCTCACCACCAACGCGCATTCCAGCAATACCCTGATCCCATCCTGTGAAGACAAATCAGCCACAGAAAATCATGAAAGAATGATAGCTCAACCCACCCTTGATGACTTCACCCTTCCCAAGTCTGAAGGTGAACTGTAGGCAGAGAAACCTCAGTGCCTGACGCGTGAAGAGTGTCACTTAAAAACTTACAGGCTTGCCCTTGACATTCTTGTCGAATCCTTGGCCGTTAAGGAACTTTCCAATGTAACGCATGCCGACGCGGCTTCCCTTCTTTGCCTCGGGGCCGTCACCGACCTTCACGTCTTGGATCTTGAGGCCGCCAGGAAGCTCCTTCACAGCAGGAGCGTCCTTGGTCTTCTTTTTGTCCTCCTTCTTGGCTTCCTTCTTCTCTTTCTTGTCGCCACCCGCAGGAACAGCCTTTCCATCCTCAGCTTTCAATTTCTTGTTCTTTTTGTCCTTGCCCTCCTTGGCCTTTCCTTCGGCAGCTTCATCGGCCTCACGGGGGCGCTTGGATGGCTTTGCTGCGGGCTCCTCGTCGACTTCCTCGAAGCGGCTACCAAACCTATTTGAGTATTTCGGCAAGAACGACTCAGAATGAACGACCAACCTAGCATCGCTGTCGAGCTCAAGACCAACGAGATCCTCGGGGTCCATCTCGACGTCGGAGCTGACGTCCTGGAGGTTGTAAGCCTCTTCGTCGGAATCGAGGTCGCTATCGTCGCCAAATGGAGGTTGATCAGGTTGCTCTAAAGAGATTTCAAGAATCAATGAATTGATCTGGCGATTCACGAGGAACTGTACCAATATAGTTGCCGGTCAGGTAAACAGGGCTGAAGAAGGTTGGGTGTCAATGGATGGTTCGTTATGCATGAATGGAATGGGTAAGACTCACTTTTTGCCACTGTTAGACAAGACATATTCGCGTTCCTCAAGCAACACGACGTTGAGAGTGCTTTGCTCGATCTGGAAAGGAAATGAGATTCGTTTGCACACGAAAAAAGAGGTCAACTCACCTTCCCAGCAGTTAACGCGGTGAGGACGGTGGTGACAAGCTTGATTTCCTCCTCATCGTCTTCTTCCTTCTCCTCTTCCTCCTCCTCATCGTCAGAATCGGGGGCAGTCAGAGATTTGTAAGCCAATTTGACGACAGACCGCCCGTTGGCATCTGGAAGCTCCTCTCCAAAGGAGATGTTGGTGACGCGAATGTCCACTGCTGGAGCGACGAAAGTCTCTCCGCCACCGGGCACGACAACGCTCCTTGAGAGTGTATCAGCACATTGTCACGAAAAGACGCGTCAGAACGTACCAGACGTCGAGTTCAACAGACATGATTAGTAGAAAAAGTTGAATGCGAGGAAGACAAGTCGAAAAAAGTTGTCTAGTTCAAATGCCGCGTGGCTGTGCGGCCACTGGCAGGGCGTATTCGAACTCCGATCGACATTGCATCAACGCGCCTCAGCAGCGGATTCAGCCCAGCAAGCAGCCAGCCATGGTGAGTAGAGACCATCCCCCCTCATCGTCCTTCGCCTCACACTCTCCAGTCGAATGTACTTAGACCCTATCTTGCGGCCGTCAGGTCCACATTGACCGCAGCCTTGACGCTGGAGAACTTCTCATCTCAGGTACGTCGCCATCTACCACTCCCATCTGGAACGTGATGTATGTATCGGTCGTGCAGGTAGTTGAGAGGCACAATAAACCAGAGGTCGAAGTCCAGTGAGTGTATCCGTACACTCGAGCTATCCTTGCATTAATCGGTCTACAGAACATCGAAGGAAGTCCTGCTTAATCCCCTAACCATCTCCCGAAATGAAAACGAACGCGTCCTCATCGAACCCTCCGTGAACTCTGTGCGAGTCAGCATTAAGATCAAGCAAGCGGACGAAATCGAGCGTATCCTGGCCCACAAATTCACCCGGTTCATGACCCAGCGTGCAGAGAGTTTCGTTGTCCTGAGACGAAAGCCAGTACCAGTGCGTTGCAACAGATTTACCCTCTGAAATGTTATAGCTCACGATGTTCACCCCAGGGCTATGATATCTCCTTCCTTATTACCAACACTCACTCTGAGACGATGCTTAAGCACAAGATCGTCGATTTCATCATTCAGTGAGCACTTCGCCTATATCCCAATCCGCAGTTCGCTGACCGTGGCTTCCAGATTCATGGAGGAAGTGGACAAGGAAATCAGTGAAATGAAGCTCAGTCTGAATGCAAGGGCTCGTATTGTAGCAGAGTCATACTTGACAGCAGTGAGTCTCATCCTGATCTCCCAATATACTCAACCCAACTTACCCCGTCCAGTTTAATGCATAGTCTCATAGATACCCCTTGCGATCACTCAATCGTTGTATTAATTATTCCAAGTAGCATGCACATCCACAACGGACATTCCCTCATGCTGCGATCTTTCCTTCTACTGGCTGATTCCGCGACGCGATCCTCTTTTCTAACCTTTCCTTGACCTTATCTCTCCACTCCCAATCCAAGATCGCATAACTCCCAACATCCGTCCACCCCCCAGCCATATCCGTCCACCACTCCTTCTTCACGCCTTCCTGCCGAATGTCAGCAACCTTCTCCAACCATCCTCGCATAGGCATGTTCTCCATCGCCGTCTCCATCCCGATTCTATGGAACCCTTTTTCCTCGAAGATATAAGTGAACAGTGTGTAGAATATCTCCGCAGTCACTCCTTGTCCCTGGAATTTCGGTGCTACAAGGATCCCTGCCTCGCAGCATTTCTGAAGGTTGTCCATGTGGAACACACCGGTCGTTCCGCCAAGCTCGTAGGACCCATCTTCACCTCGGACGTAGGCAAGCAAATCGAGGATTTGTGGATCTTTGGCTCTGGTTTCCCTCCTCACCCGATTTTCCTCTGTCGTCATTGTTTGTGGTAAGAACTTGAGGTACCGGAGAGTTATTGGGTCAGTGCGGAGGATGGCAACGGCTTCATCTGTCGGCTCAGTCGGTGGTACTAGTTTGACGCGCCGGCTTGGTGAGTACAGCGTTAATGTGGCTGGAGTCTCTGGATCCATGGTGAAATGATGAGATTACAATGAGAAATGCGATTGCGAGTTGGTATATAAGGCCGAGAGCGTTTGATACCCATCTGCCGATCTGAGCCATATGGCACCTTCTGCGGAAGCGGGACATTCATCTGACTGACTCGATCGCATCGCGAAATATGATCACAGAGAAAAAGCAGACGTGAAAGAAAGAAGGTACACCGAAAGAAATGAAAGTGAATACCACCAATGGCAGGAGTATGTACAATAAACAAAACTGTAAACATAGGTTAGACGATCAATAAGTGAAAAATATCTTATGTGCAATATGTCAATGATGTAGTACGAAGAATGAGAATGGGGGTGCTCAAGTCCGACTGGCCAGGCAAATCGAGAACATTGGTGTTTCTATTAGGCTGTTGTGGAGGTCGATGCTTCCCCTTGGTTTGGCTGGCGTCGCATACCGAACAACTCAATCAAGTCTGTAGCACGCAGATTAGAATACTAAATCCGTGCCCAAATAATTGTTTAGAGCTTACCTTGGAGCCTGGCTTCTTTTTGCTGGCGTTGGGTCTCCTTACTTTTGATGCCGGAGAAAGCCTGACATTGTGACAGCTTTAATTGAGGATCTCATCGTGTCAAAAGAAGGAATCACAAACCTCCTTGATCAAAACTTTCTTTCGCTCTTGTATTTCAAGAACTTTAGACTCGACGGTGTTCTCTGCTATGAGCTGATAGACGTGGACATTCTTTTTCTGTCCAATCCTGTTGACTCGATCGATGGCCTGACTCTCGATGCCCTCCTACACAAGGGAGTCAGCATCACCAACGTCACGAGAAAGGGGACGAGAACGAACCTGCCACCAGCTGTGCGACGGGAAGGTGGACGATTGAGTAACCCAATTTGGAGAAAAAAGCAATGAGCTTACGGATCCATACTGGAAAAAAAAATGGTCAGAATGCTATGACAGACACAGACGGTAGAAGGAGCTTACAGGAAAACGTTGTTTGCCACTGTCAAGTTCAAACCAAGTGCGCCCTGGAAGAAGGGATCAAGATCCAAGCGCTTTGAAAAAATATCACGAAAAACATACAGCTTTCAAGGAAATCAGCATCACCCTCGGATTATCACCAGGGCTCTCAAAGCTATCCATAGCTTCGTCAGCATCTTCTTCATCTCCAGGCGCGTAATCGTCATCGCTGTCTCCATTGGCGCCCTCTTCAGCCAGGCTTCGTTGAGAGCGACCACTGTTACGGGACGACCGGCGGCTAGATTTTTCGCCGTTTCCACTCAATTTCTCGATTGGGACGGAGAATTTAGCAATTGCCTCTTGTCGACGTCTAGCAGACATCTTCCCATCAAACTGAACGAATGAGATGCTAGTCATATGTTAGATAGTTTTATTCGCCCAGTGAATCGAGAGGTCGCACCCTTCCTCTTTGAAAGCCTCGGCAATCTGGTTGCATTGTCAACATCCACCTTCAGAAAGTAAGGGTAGCGCAACATACCTTGTCCAAGAACGAAGTGAACTGCGAGAAAACTAAGCATTTCTCATCTCCTGGGATGAGTCGCAGAAGTTGAATCAGCTGATCAACCTTGGCCGAAGACCCATTGAGCGTTTCCTCGGGGGTTTCTTCACGGCGTGGAGCTTGTGTAAGCTCAGGTGGAGGCGCTCTTTCAAACAGGTCAGCGACAGTCAACTCGCGACGGTCCTGCAAACCATGGAATCAGTAATTCTGTGTCGTTGAGATAATATCTTACCATTGGGCACCGCGCATCACGAGTGATAACTTCCATGATGCTGTGAAGGAAAGTCAATGGAAAGCCCTTGGAAGTACGAATTGTTCAGCCTACCATCCAACGCAGAACATATGCGCACAGCTCGTGATCCTGGCATCGTCCAAAACGTTGAAACAGATAGGGCATTCTTCGCAATCCTCTATCCCTTGAGCTAGCATGTCCTGCAGCTTCAACTTTTGCTCAGGTGTCACTGGAAGAGCAGGTTTATCTCCCTTGGAATTTTCCTCTGCTGACTTGAGCTCCTCCAAATAGTTTGTCGGAAGAAGCCCCGGGTGCAATGCCAACTGCCTAAGCCTCGTTAGCATGCTAAGAACATTCGATTGCATCTAGGAAGAACGGTCAATAGCAGAGGTGATTGGCATAAGGGTTCCTCACGATGGTCGACGAGGATGTGCTGAGCATAGTTTCGAACCGGCTCTGAGAGAGTTTTTCGATCTCGTCATAGTAGCGCTGAAGTCGATGTCAGTAAACGCTGGCAGCGCGAACAAGGCCGACGCACCCGCGCTTCTTCTGTAAGAGTAACTGGAACCTTGATCATTTCCACCTGCAATCAAAGTTAGACCGGCAAGAACTTGAGGCTTGGTAGCGGTAAGACCTACAGGAGGTAGAGCGATCAAAGGTACACCGTTCGAGTCTTGCATCTGGGGCCATGTTAACATTAACATGAAGAGGAGGCTTGAATCGAGCTCTACAGACCTCTTTCGTTCGGCGAATGCAGACATTGCTCATCAAAGCCTGTACACATTCTGAATGAGCAAGCAAGTCTCGCGTATTCAAGGAGGGAGCCAACCCTTAACAGCTCAGCCCCACTGGGGTCACCGTTCTTGAGGGGCCTGAGGAGAAGACGCTTGAATAGATCTGTACTGTCAAGAGGCCGACAAATCCTCAGGAAGGTCAGAATGGATCCAAGATCCTACAAAGGTTTGTCAGAAACCCCCACTACCTCTCGCAGAATATTAACCTTACACTGGGCGAGTTGATCTGAAAAAAAGTCAGTAACTGGAAATTGCACTGTGAAACACGACATACAATTGGTGTTCCCGTCAGTACCCATCGTTTGTCTGCATTTAGATCAACAACAGCGCGAGACATCTTGGTCTTTGGGTTGCGAATAACATGACCCTCATCCAGAATAATTCTCTAAAGGCACAGTGAGTTGAATAGGGGATTCCCAACCGATCAAATCGAAAGCTGACCTTCCATGCCACATCGAAGAGTGTTCGCTCCACCTTTTTCTTCTTCTTACTGGGACCCGCTCCAGTGCTCCCTTCAGCTTGTGCGTGCTCTCCGGCAATGGTCTGGTACGTAGTGATGACAATATCGTAGCGCTGGAGGTCTTCAGCACTAATCGACCTGTTGTTACCATAATAGAGATAAGTCGAAAGCTTTCCTGGGACGCAGTGGTCGGAAATTTGCTTCTCCCAGTTCGACAAAATGGAAACGGGTGCGACTAGACATGCCTAGTGTAAGTGAAGCTTGCTCAACGACAAAATCGCACCGTACCGATGAGGGTTGCCCGAGAAAAATTGGGACTCTTCTCCTTTTTCGTTGCAACGACAAGGGCGATCATGGTGAGGGTCTTGCCGAGTCCCTTGATTGAAAGCAAGAATCAGATATAACACCAGTGAAAGGGGATCGTACTTTACCATGGCATCACCCACCAAGGCGCCTTTGCCCAAGGCAGGAGGGCTTTCTTGCGGAGTCTTGGTTGCAACTTCGCAAAGTATCTGCTTAGCGAAAACTTTGCTCAAATTCTTTCTTTCAGCTCACCATTAAAATAGAAGCTCTATGACTAAGGTTAGCACAGATTCCAGACTTTGCGACTGTCAATTACCCTATTACCCGCTTTCCTTAACTGCCAAAACTGGACAGGGGCATCTGTCTCTTTGGCGGGTAAGGCTGGATTCTCCTTGTCGATGCACCATCGCAAGGCTTGAGACTGGTAACGTTTAGTGTGGTATGGGACTCATGTTTGAGATTGACGAACCTGATGCTTTAGCAAGTCGACCTGGAGGTCACCAGTGGCAATTCCGGGAGGATTGGGGTGCACAGGAAGGTTGAGGATGTCGTCTTTAGAACAGAGGGTGTCAAGCAAGGAGCTGCGTCGACCTTCGTCGTTGACTTTCTCAAGGGTATTGAGCATCTGTGACAACTCCTGTGCCTTCCGCAATGCTTCTTGCTGCTTCCTTACGGCCTCAAGTTGGGCTGGAGTAGGGCCCTGAGCTCTTGGTTGGCTGATGCCTGGGTAGGCTCGTGCAGCAGCAGCGGCCTGTTGACTAGCGGTGGGCATCGCGGCGACGCGACCACCAATAATCGATGGTGCACTTATGGCAGCTACAGGAGCCAGAGTACGGCTTCGAGGAGCGTTGGACCTCGCCTGGTAAGGAAGCTTTGGCATAACCGAGTTCCGTTTATCAGGAGGACCATAGAACTTCAGTGTCCTGCGTTGTTACTGCGTTAGCACGTTGACTCGAGTTGACGAAAGTAAGTACACACATCGAGATGGTATAACCAGCTGAGCCATTTACTGATAAAAATGTCAGCGAAAAGGGCCTCTACGATATCGAAATTCATACAGTTGCCGTCATTAATGACACCTTCCACTGTGACCAGCTTCTGGTCAAGCAACGGGGCAAGCACCGAAGCAACAGTGCGTGGAATATGTCCGACTTGGTGTCGACTAATGTTTTTGACTTGAATGGCGTTCCTGTCGTAAGGGTTGTTGGGTTCCCGAACTAGAAGGACCTCTTCACCGGGACCGACCAATCCTATTTGCCATCAGAGCGGCTTCAGGAAGCAAGTAGGATAGGCCCTCTCACCTCTGTAGTGTCGGATACCGACCACTTCCGTGTTCATGTATGTGTACATCTCGTCGGGTACCTCCTCTTCGGCAGGCGCGGTTGCAGCCTCCTCTTCCTCTGCAATCATAGCACGCCGAGTTCCCTGAGTCAGAGGAGGGGGAACCAGACTCATCGAGGTGTCGGCCTTCCGCTTCACAGCGGTACTGGTCGCTGGTGGGCCAGGCGCGATCCTGACTCTCGCAGTAGCAGGGACATCAGAAGGGTCAATCCGGCGAAGGGATATGGCCAATCGAATCTTTTGCTGGTCCGAAGGGCTGTATGAGAAGATGTTAGAGTTGTTTAGACGTTTTGGACGAGGTACACACTTCAAGTCTTTGAACCCAATGATTCTGTCAACCGTGACACCAGCTAGTAGGTCCAGAGTATTTGGTGTTACGCAACCCCTGAGACAGGGGTTTAGACGAGAAGCATAGTCTGGCTATCGAAAACTTTACCAATGTCTCCATTCGACGGTCTCATTGACTCCGTCTCTAGTGACCAGTCCGTACCGGAGAGTACCAGGAGGCATGCTAGAGTTCTACCATTCAAATATGGTGTTAGAAAGGGTGGTATGCAACACATTTCTCTTACTCTGCAGGCACCCGGGGAATGGCATTTTGCGCGTATACTTTTGCTGTACTGTCACGGTGATCCACGTCAAAATGAAAAATGAAACACCACGTATATGGATGCTCACTCCTATTGTATGGGCATAGTTCGACGCCATTTCCTGGCTTTATGCGCGGTCCGCACGGTCTCACAATCTTCAAGGATGGGAAGAAAAGCAAGGGACCGGTGACCCTCCAACCTCCGACTCAGACGCGTCGGGAGCCAAACAACTACCAACGCGTTATTGAATAAATTGTGATTACGTAAATCGCGTTGTCACGTCCACCATAATCTCCAGTATGCCAAGCGTCGAGAAGAAAAGTCGGTTTACTGGCTTATATCCAAGTTTATGGTGCTGATTTATGGCTCAGGATCCCTTGTCTTCGACCCTGACCAGGATCCAGAGGAGCAGCGAGAAGTCAGGCAGAGTTATCGCGCGCTGAACCGTCGGGTCAAAGGTGCGTCGCGTCATGTACAAGTGCTCCTGCTAATCCTGCACTGACGCCGGCATCGCAGAGCAGCAGGCAAACCCAAACGACTACACTGCCGAAGACATTCTCAGAGGGCTCGAGGAAGCCGATGAACTTTTCAACAAAGGTGAACCCTCTTCTCTCTGAGCCTTGGCACGGAGCTCATCTATCTCTAGTAAAACAGCCTCAAGAAGCCACGTTAGACTCCACGTTTCTGCTCATCGCCTCTAATGTCGGTGCACAGAAGGCTCGAGCGATGAAATCGGGCTCTGGCACGTTCGATGTCGATGATTTCATCTCCCAACTCGTTACATACATGGGGGGAGGAAAGCGCGTCGCAGACGAGAATATCGAGCGACATTTAAACGGCGATGATGCGGTAGACACCCCGTTGGACTGGGCCAAAATCGGACGGAAGGCAATGGCGAAAAGTCGGAGAGTCCCAGCGATGGGTTTCATGCGAGGACCTCTCTCCTTCGAGCAGAAGAAACGCGTTATTGCCAAGCGGTCGAAGCAAGAGAAGAGCAACGAAGAAGCGAGGAGGCCTCAGGAACTCAAGGAAGAGGACATACAACGCTCAGAAAACGAGACGGTGAAGAACGTGGCCCAGGTCAGTGAATTAAACCCTCATCTCGATGTCGTGCTTAGGCTTCCTTTGCCCTCAGATTGAGGAACTACTGTCTGAAGAGCCAGGACAGATAAATCTGTTCAAATTCATTATCAATCCGAACGACTTCGCTCAATCCGTCGAGAATATATTCTACCTGTCTTTCCTGATTCGCGACGGCAAAGTCGCGCTGGAGACTTTAGACGACGGCCAGCCCGTTATTTGTTGAGTCCATATTTCCATTGGGCTTTGCCATAGCTGATTGACATCCCAGTCACCTGCGAGCCGCCGAGCGATGAAGACTACAGCTCAGGCCTAAAGAAACAGCAGCTAGTCCTCGAATTCGACATGGCAGTATGGAGAGTAAGTTCTTTCAGCTCAATCTCTACAGGTTTGAACTAAAAGTTCTCTAGCGAGCGATTGAAGTCTTCAACATCACGGAGTCCAAGATTCCAGACCGACCCAAGGCCGAGACCAAACTGGGGGGCAAGTGGTATGGCTAGCTAATCGAACTCAGCTTGTATTCCATGACACATATACCGCCCTCCGTTCCACGATCTTAACTCTTCTTGATAGCTATGCTCTCATAATGTACTACCTTACGCAGACCTTCCCATTTATTCCAAGGTTAAATTAGCTATGAATGTGCGATAATGAAGGTATCCAGCCCAAGAGGAAGCATGGCAGAGTCTTGTAGTTCATGGCGATCCCATGAATTCTTGCTCAACTAAGATCGGCGCCAGAACGCGTCAGGATAGAACCAAACGATAAGGGAGGAATAAAGGGTACACACCTGCTCTGAAGCCTCATCGAAGGAAACAACGTTCATGTGGTCGGGTATGTTACCGGAATTCTGCAATACAATTAGTGGCTCGCAATGGGTGTGGCGAGTTGGTATCTTACGAGTATCGTCTCGTCCATATCTCGGACATGCAGCTTCAGGTCAAGTGGCAATTGCGAAGGGATGATGACTACATGAACGTTAGGGGTGTATGGGCGCTCTGACGAAACTTGCTGAGCGTATGTCTACTCCGTGTGAGTCTCGTGCACACATTCAGAGCACATATGCTAATTTGTAACTCACAGAGGCAATATCGAGAGCAAGTCGGATATCGTGGCGGCGACCGCGTGCGCTCGAACCGACGACAACGAATAGTTCCCAAATGCAGTTCACCACGTACACTGATTGGCAAGGGTTCGCTTCGTTCGACAAGAACTCCACAGGAAGAAGCTAGAAAGCAATGAACTTGTCGTCATGAGTAACTGCGCAGAATACAGCTTACCGTGTTTGTCCTTTTACTTGCATCAACCCTCCAAACAGAAGGATTGAGATCCAGAGACGATGTCCTCCTCCATCTCCAGTAATCAGCGTCAGCAAAGGGTGACTCCCCCAAGATCATCCAGAACATTTCATTGTCGTCGTCTTCCCCTTGCGTGAGCTCGACGAGGTCCGCCTCTCCTCGTATGCTAGTCGCATATGCCAAAGCAGCATCACGTTCAGCAGTGACTGAGCCAGTGCCGTACCAGACATAAATCGTTCCCAGGATCGACAGGCAATAGCTGAACGCTGAACAAAGATTCCTCACGCTCTACGAAATTTGTTGCATCAAGAATTTGTTACGGTTAGAGCAACAGATACTTACGAGATCGTGTTCGTCGATGAAAACGATTTCATCCACGGCGCGTACAAGGTGCATAGTCGTGTTTTCCGCCGTCCAATGGGCTCGCGTCCCCTGAGGACCAAGTCAATAAAGTAACACCCCCTTGTAGAAGGACATGCCTCACCTGTCTAATCGACAGCCTGCCTCCCAACAGGCGCACAAAATATACTGGCTCTGCACATTGTCGCACGATGACCTGATAAAATCGATGAGTACCTAGGTTTTGAAGGATAAAAAACGCGTAGATTACTCACAGGCGTAGTACCGTATCTCCGACTAAGCTCATGCAGCTTCTTCTCCTCCACCTCGCCGAACTGAGAATGCTTCCCAAGCCATCCCCATACGAACGTATCAACAAGTCCGTTCGATGCAGACTTGCAACGGTGGATGATAGCAAGGGTTTCACTGTCGTAAAAGGTGGTTTCATCCTGAGTTACGGTCGCGCCGTTTGACCCCACGATACTAATGACCTCGACCGAGATAGGCTTTGCATCGATGGGAATTGGGGATGCTCGAGGTGTGGGTCGGAGCATCACCGATAGATTGATCCGCGGGAGAGGCGCGTCATCGTGCACTATTATTCAAAGAGGAACATCAGCCTACAGTATTAAAAGAAAAAGTTCAAATTTTGACCTAGTCTAACAACCCCAGAGTCCTTAGATTCAGGTTGCTCTTGAATGTCGGTCGAATGTTGCTGGACAGGCACCACTGTCCGTGCATCCGAACGTGAAAGTGTGTTTGCAGGGGATGGCGCTGGTGTTGCCTCCTCCTTGAGCGGTGGTAGCGTAGCAAAGGAATCATAACTCGACTTTCTCTTCTCGGAAGCTCCGGGCGAGAGTGCGTGTCTCATCACAGGGCTTCGTGTCTCCTCCTTTTCCTTTTCCACTACCGAGGTCCATTGCTCGACTCCAGATTGACTCGGCGAAGTGGGGCTCCTAGCATCCTTCGAAGCGGCATGTTCGGTCAATGCCTGCGCCACCTCCATCACGGTGGCTCTCGATCCAGAGCTCGGAATGCGCGGTTGCGGGCTAGGGGAGGCAAGCGGGGCTTTCTTGCCTTCATGAGATGGGGCTGCTGGGATGTTGATGGAATTTGGCCTCTCGAAAGATTTTTTTGGCGTCATGGCCCTGTTGACAGCTTCAAGGTTTCGGGGATCCTTGACCATACCAGGAAGGGCCTGCCTAATGCCCGAGTATTGCTTGGGTTGCCTGGGTGCTTCATTCTGTGGTGGAAATGTGGGCGATAACACAGGCTTCGGGGTTATGGGTCCAACATTCTTCCATTGCTCAGCCAACACCCCAGTCTTGGAAACCGGGCGAGCCTGTTGCCCAACCTGGATTTGGGCTGCAGGCGTCTGAGTAGTAGTTACACGCTCCTCCACAACGGGCTTTCTCGTTTCCAGCAAACCCGATCCAGCACTTAAACCTTGTTGATTGCTTGACGCTTTCCTAGGCCTCTTTGCCCGATCTTTCGTGGGCTACAGAGCGAGCGACACATCAAGCGTCATGTTCAGCGGAACCAGAAACATGGATCAGTATGGTCGACATTTTATTTGAGTCGCAGATTGTACATGTAAAAGGACAAAGCAGAGCAAAGAATGTCGTGAGCAGACCAACTCTATAACATTATTATCACCGAGATTAACGCACATGGATCAACGGTTTACCAGAGGGGGCTGGAAGTTCCGATGTTATGTGTTTCGAGGCTGGTTTACCATCGGTTGGTTTCATTAGGCCAGCACCGCGAGAGGCCGGCCGTTTGACACCGAGTTCATCAACCGTGGATTGTTCGACGAACATGGTCGTAGCAGAACCAAGGTGTCCACCGGCTGGTTTCATCTTGTCCATCAATTGAGCAGTGGATCTAGGAGTAAGAGGGGGGTCGTCGGTGGAAAAGGTCGACACAGGCCTCGTAGGTTTCGGCAACGGCGTCGCAGTTTTCAGAGAAGGAGTCGTAGGCTTAAAGGTAGCAACTGCTGGAGTAGTCGGAGCGGAACGAATTGGTGTCTGGGAATCGGCTGTGACGGCTCTACGAACGGGGGTGTTAAATGTGGACTTCACAGGAGAAACCGGTGACGTCGTTCCTTGAGTTGCAGGGGGCCATCGGTCCAGGACAGAGCCTTTCCTGAGGCTGGAGGGCTGTGGTTTCTCCGCAGGAGATGCCGTGGTCGAGCTGGGAGTTGGCTTGGTTTCGAGACCGTGACTGACTTTGACCATATTCTGTACGAATCCACGACCTTGCAATCGACTGATGCTCGGGGTAACATCCTTGGGTGATGTGGTCTTCTGGAAGGCAGGGGACGGGACAGCAGACGTTGATATCTTGGGAGTTGAGGACGGCAGGCGGGGTTCTGGCTGTATGGGTCTTGCAAGGGTATTCGTCGCAATGTTAGGAGAACGCGAGGGTTGAGCAGCGACAGGATGTTTAGGAAGGTAACTTGGGGTAGATATTGTGCGTTCCCTATTCGAAGCGGGTGCAGTCAGGCGCCCTGTGTTCGGGGTGGATGGCGTCCAAGGTTTGGATGAGCTTTGTGGAGTAGCAACCGTTACCTTGTCGGTGACTGGAGGCTTCGGGGTGCTCAAGGCCCTTTCGCGATTTCCGGTCTTCTGGGGAGAGACAGACCGCTCTTGTCTGCGGTTCCAAGAGCCCTCATCCCGGAAGTCGGGTGTAGATTTGGCCGCAATCGACGCCACAGGCTTTCGGGGAGAACTGGGACGCTCCCCACCAGTCGCGTTTGGAGTACCGAATGAGACGCTAGAAGGCCTTTCGAAACTCTTCTGGGATTTCACAGTGGTTCTCGGGGTTGGACTAGGTAAAGGACGATATCTTTCAGCCTCGTTTGTGCCGGAAGTTCTATTGGTGCCCCTGTCGAAGCTCTTCTGAGGCTTCAGCCCATCTCTTGGATTTGGGATGGGGCTCGTAGATGGGCGGTACCGTTCAGCATCTTCAGTGCCATAACTTCGGTTATTGCCCCTGTCGAAGCTCTTTTGAGGTTTCAAGGCGTCTCTTGGACTTGGGACGGGACTTGTAGAGGGCCGGTATCGTTCGGAATCTTCACTGCCGTAGCTTCGATTAGCACTCCGGTCGAAACTCTTCTGGGGCTTCAATGTGCCTCTTGGGCTTGGAACGGGACTCGTAGATGGGCGGAACCGTTCAGCATCTTCACTGCTTCGATTGTTGCCCCTGTCAAAGCTCTTTTGAGGCTTCAACGTGCTGGTGGGAGTGGGGCTCGTGGAGGGACGGTAGCGTTCAGAGTCCTCAGTGCCATAGCCCCGTATGCTGCTCCTGTCAAAACTCTTCTGGGAACGCAACGTTGAGCTCGGGGTTGGACTGGCCGATGGACGGTAACGTTCCGCTGCCTCGGTGCCAACGATAGACCTGGGGGTCGGAGAGGTTGATTTCTGTCGCTCCTGGTCAGGCTGACGAAGGTAACTACTCCTGGACGAATCACTTGGTGTCCTATTCCCAGTTCCAAGGGCGGATGCGACGGCTTTGAGGTCGGAGATTGCCTTCTGGTTTTCCTCACGGGCTTTGGTTACACCCCCACCCAAATCCTTCTTCGACACCATTCCAGGCATCGCAACGCCCCCCTTCCCGAAAATAGGATGCGAAGCCTTCAAATCAGGCTGGTTGAACTGGGTGGGATCGTGGGCATTCTGCTGCGGAGCATGCTTGTTCAAACGGGGCCCACTTGCGCGACCGCCAATGAATGAGGCCAAAGAGACACCTTCAGATCTCCCACCGGCAGGGGTATCTGGCAGATAGACCGAGTTCTGCCCCATAATTTTGCGGAGGGCGTCGTTCTGGTAGCCATGCCTCTCGGCAGGATCTCGTGGTTTGTCGATACTTGAATCATTAGATGGACTAGGGGCGTTGAGCTGCTCGGAAACTCGAGCTAGGAGAGGGAGAAGTTATCAGTAACAACGTGGTGGGCGAGGGATTGAACAGCTTACAGAGATCAACGCTACTTGGACGTCCTGCGCGACTACTTCTCCTCAGACGAGCTTGACGTGCAGCAGCGATCTCTTCTTCCAATCGACGTTGTTCATTCTCTTCGTCAGCGTCGACCTGACGTTGTAGAGCCTTGATTTTGCTCGTCCACTCTGCCAGATCAGTTTCTGGTTTGGGGAAGTCGACCGATCGCCTTGAGCTAGTGCTGCGATAATCCATTGCGGTTTAGCCGTCGTGTAAAGGGAACACAGAGCCCAAGTTGCTCGAGTGGCTTCTGGTTCCTGCGCCCTTGGATGAGTATCGAGCGTGGAGGGGGTATCCAACAACCAAGCCTCCTTAAAGGAGATGGAGGAAACCAACTTGAACAAGGTTGCCGCCAGACTCTCATTGCACGTGATGAGGCACATTCACCCCGTTCGCGAGTTTGCCGTGTTCCCCAGAATCAAGGGATGGGATTCACCATTTACAATCACCGTTCTATGGTCGTTAATGCGCGTGTGCGAAATACATAAAGTCCATGTAATTTAAGAGGTAAAGAATGGACAAAAAGTCTGCGGGTCAAAATGTCTCTGGCTATAGGCTCAAGACTCCATTCAGGCCAACAGAGTAAGGACCGTGGAGATGGCGACCAGGCCGGTCAATGAAATTCCGGCCGTCGAGAAGGAGCTGAGAGCACCGCTGTCATTGTTGGTGGTCTGCGACCCTGTCGTCTGAGAAGCACTCTGTGTGATGCCGGAGGGGGTAGAACCGTCTGTGGTCATGTTTAGCACCTGTGCGTCCTCTCAAGGAATCTGACAACGTACCAGTGAAAGTAGCCCCGCATTGCTCGTCAAAGGTGGATTTGAGGCTACTGGAGGAAGCCGGAATATCTTCGACAAGGACATTGTAGATTTCCTTGACACAGTTAGTGCAAGTGATGTTCGTGAGGTTCTGAGCCAAGAGTGTGGTGGGAGGGTTCACAGCCAATTGGACAATGTTGGTCAAGCTGAGAGTACCAACAACTCCCTCGATATTTTGAAGGGTCTGCGTGATGCAGTTGGTCGATCCACTAACAAGGAGAGAAGATGTCAAGGTAAGACAAGCGGTGTGATGTGCCGAGTTCAACGTACTCTTTCAAGCAGAAGGCCTTCCTGACTGTTGGGTAGTATTGCTGGACGAGGGTGGTAATCGCGCCAGCGTCGTCCGTTCCGGTGACGGACAATTCTGCTGAGCAGCCAGTGGTAATGTTTGCGACTACTGCAGCAAGTGTTGCATTGCTGCAAGCTGGTGCGCCACAGACGCCAGTCAACCAGTTGTCAATTGTTGGGATGATTGACTGGGAGGTGTTTCCAGTGGCGATCGAAACGAGAGCAACAGGGTTCAAACACGACGCAGCCTCAGTGTTGAGGACGATCGAAGACAAAGCCGAAGTGCAAGTGCTTGAAAGCCTAATTAAATTGAAAATCGAGTTGATATTGGGCCGAAATGCTCTGGATGAGATTGACCTACGATTGAGCAGAAACATAGGCAGCCAGTGCAACGAGGGTAACGGTGCGCAACATTGCGAGATATATCTGGGGTATGACAAGACAAGGGAAAGGAAGGGAAGCTATTGGATGAACTTTTGGGCGCTGCAACGGTTATATAGCCCGTTGCTGCTTTGTGTTGCACTGCATGTGGCACCAGTGATCGGGGCTACATTCCATTTTCGTTGAAAATATGTTCGTTGCCGGCCAATCTCGACCGTCGTAAGCGGAAGCAGGAAGCCGCTTTGCACAGCAAAATTGCCCAGTCCTCAGTCTTGGGGATGAACGACAAGGTTTCGCACCGTTTGTGTTGTACATGAGACCGTTCTGAGTACCTGACGGTAGAGACATGCTGCTTTGTTGACCCTCAGGCTCGAGGATCGAGGCCTGGGCACGGAAATATCAGCGGCCACTTTCGTTATGTTTCACTTCAACATAACGACGAGGACGAAATACTGCGGACAAGCGTATACACTGGCAGGCATAGCAGCGACGAAGTCTCCACAGGAATGCACACCTTCGAGTTCAGGCTTCAGGTTAAAGTTGCGGAAGATGCTTGTGCGGCCCGATCAAAATTTTGAATCTCACCTTGAAGATGTGATCGCCGAGCTCGGCAGCTGTACAGTTCTTCGGATCCGGCCGCAGCCCCAAACCTTAGATTTGTGTAGACACAACAAATACAAACAGATTGGGATCGCCCTTCATCGTCGTCTGGTCATCGTCGCCATCCTCAAGACTATCCAAAATGGCTGAAGCCGCTCCCCTCAACACTCTCCCTAAGGACATCTCAAGACTTGGCAGCGAGGTCAAGCTCTTTGGCAAGTGGGACACCCAGGAGTGAGTCTCCACGACTTCCACAATATCCAGCGTATAACGAACAAATATAATCCAGCGTCGAGGTCAAGGACATCTCCCTCACCGACTACATCCAAGTCCGCCATGCCGTCTACCTTCCCCACACCGCTGGTCGTTACGCCAAGAAGCAGTTCAAGAAGGCACAGATGCCCATTGTTGAGCGATTGGTTGACAGGTGCGTCCTGCCGCAGTGTTAAACTAGCATCTAAACCAATATCTATGTGATCAATTAGCTTGATGATGAAGGGTCGCAACAACGGCAAGAAGCTTTTGGCCGTCCGCATCGTCGCCCACGCTTTCGAAATCATCCACCTCCTCACAGACCAGAACCCCATCCAGGTACGTTTCCCCTGCGAGATGAATTAACGCGCGTCAATTGAACGCGTCCTTGTGCGTTAGGTCTTGGTCGATGCCATTGTCAACACCGGTCCTCGAGAAGATTCCACTCGTATTGGTTCGCAGGGTACCGTCCGTCGTCAGGCTGTCGACGTTTCGCCTCTGCGCCGTGTCAACCAGTCAATTGCCCTCCTTACCACTGGTGTTAGTCGCATTCATTCCACTTACGATACCATGTATGCTGAAATCGTCTTGCTCAGACCCGTGAATCGGCTTTCCGCAACGTGAAGTCGATTGCTGAGTGCCTTGCTGATGAGCTCATCAACGCTGCAAAGGGCTCTTCGAACTCGTATGCTATCAAGGTCAGCTCGCTGAATATAAAGATCTGGCGCCGTTACTGATCCGCCTTTTTCCAACAACAGAAAAAGGACGAGCTTGAGCGTGTTGCCAAGTCCAATCGGTGATTTCCTTCGTCCTCCATCTGCTGCAGGGATATCACGGGCAATAGTCAAAAGGTTCAGCGGTGTATTATCTACACTATACGATGCATATGCAACCCATGCCTTCTCATGCCCTCGTTTCTATGTACTTCGCATGACATCCGCATCCATGTTCTTCTTTTCTCCTAGCCACATGCCTGCGCGTACCATCATTGGATCTCTGAAAACACCCATATCCTGGTCAGTTTTCCTATCCCACGTCTAGCATCTTCCGAACATCTCTCCGATGAGTTCAGAGTTCAACCTGACTGACCTCGTGGCCGAGTTGAATATGTAGAGTCGAATCGAGGCAATTGGGCACCTCGATGCATACCAATGCTTATTATTGAATGCCTCACGTCCGCTCAAATCACTTCATTTGGCTCACCTCGATTGGTGAAAGATTCATTGATCAAACTAGATGGATATGGCTTCTTCATTCCCTTGGGATGTTCCTTGATACGCTTCGTTTTATGTTCCTGTGCGCACATATACCCACTCCACCGCCCCCATATGTCTAGCCTGAATGAACTTCGGCTTTGACTCGGGGGGTGCCTAGCAAAGGTCCCGTCAGAAGGCGGGCCAAATGACCTTGCTCAATCTACCGCGGCTCGTCCGTCGTTGTCTATAGGCACTATGGAACCCATAGCGGGCTAAAGTCCCACGACAAGGGGTTGAAAAGTCGCAGTCACCAACTTGAGTAGTGAAAGGGTGGTGAATTCCGCTTTGGTGATATTCACCATGGAACACTGGGTGAATTCCGTTCACCATGTAAACTAGTAAAGTTGACTATCGGGCTTTTTCCATGGTGAAAGTCACACAGAAAACTAGTGAATTACATTCTGGGATGTACTTAGTCGTCTCGAACATGAACTGACTGTTGGATTGCCCCAGTACGGTCAATAATCGTCCACTTGGAGCCAGTAGGAACCCTGCCTATCAAGCACTGTACACACGTCATGTCCACAACTTCCGTCCGTCCCATCTTTTGATATATCGGCATATTCATTGCATTTTGGGCCTCGATCTCGCACCGATGCACGGCAGCAAGGATGTATGTTGTCTCGGTGAGTAGACTTGGGTCGTCTTCATCGAGCTCGCGTGCGGGAGGAAGTCGGAGTACTAAGATGTGAAGAAGTTGGCCGAAGAATGCAGTGGGTGTGTCACTGTACACGGGCGCAACTGTCCGGCGGTTTTCGTGGATATCAACAATTAGATCATACTGGAGAGCGAGGACTGGTCTGAGCCCAAGAATTGATATGATACGACATCACTGTACTCACCCGAATGTACGTCGAGTCCCGCCGATCCTCCGAGCTGAAGTTGAGTGATGATGCACGCATTTCATCTCCATCCCCCAATCGCCGCACCCGAGCCCACTGCTCAACACTCTCCATTGAGAAGTACTTACGGAT